>VYXD01013152.1:1694363-1770471 GCA_013397195.1 Hylia prasina | reverse complement strand
TTTTTTTTTTTTTTTTTTTTTAATATTACCTTCCTTCTCCCTAGCTGTTGCCTGTAGAAATCTAAGGCTGATAAAGGCAAGGAACACAATAAACAATATTTTCTTTATTCCTATACAGGATAGGCTGTTCCATAATTGACAGTGTTTCCCCATTTTCCAAAAATACATCTTAAAATTAGAGGGATGTGTCTTTCTGAACAACGGATAGATTAAAAAAAGGAAATATACTTTACCTTGAAAGAAAAAAAACTTGTAAGAACAAGTTTTGGTTGCTTTAGTACATCTATTATAAATTATGATATTTTTGCCTAGTGTTTTAAAACTGACTTAAAATGGTTTGGTTAGTAAAATTCATTAACCTAATGTCATTCAACTCCTCTTTTTGCACTGAATTTTCTTGAAGGAAAAATCTTACAACAGAGTTTTCCTGCTATGTTTGGGAAGTTTCTTGTTAACCCTCATCAAATATTATGAAGTAACTTTGTGAGGAGGAGCTTGCTGTTGCTAATATTCCTCTCTCAGTGTTTTTGTTCTGTTTAGAAATGACAGTAGATAGATTTTTCTGTCAAAACTACATATCAATCCTTTGTTCTTTATAGCAAGTAATTTCATGGACTTTAATTTATATTTAAAAGTAACCACCACAATGGCTTGCAACTTCCAAGGTCTGAAAGTATTAATTCCTTTTGAAATTGTTTACAGTTGTATCTCACATCTGTTAAAAAATCACAGTAGTTTTATTGAATGGAAATACCTTGTCAGTTCAGGGAGTCTGTCAGTTAAAGAGACTCTCTGGAGTTTTCCTTTAGATGTTTAACCACCAATATTTACCAAGGACACCTATTGCTTTCTCCTATCAGTCACTTGGGAGATTCAGTACCTGGAATGAAACAAGACAAGGTGCAGATATGTGCTGCACATGTGTTTGAAGGTCAGGTTCAGTGACAACCAGGACTCAGATTGAGTCCACAGCAGAATATCTCCTGGTCCTGGAAAAGGTTTTGTTGTATTTTTCTTTTTTTATCCCTGCAAATAACTATATGAGATTTTTGCTATAGAGAATGGCAAAATTTTGCTACTTAGGCATTAATTTCTTAGGCACAGGATGTTGTAAAATTTCAGGTATTTAAACAATAAGAAAAAAAAAAAAACAACCTAAGCCTCTCTTTGGTTTTGGCACTCATAGAAAATAAACCTACAGGGACTGAACCTCATATCTGTGAATGCTATGCATTTAATTGCATGGTTCTTTTTTGCTGCTGTTTTTGAGAATTCAGAATCCCAAAGTAGGAAAGCCAAGGTTGCATATTATATCAGCAAGCAATAATTGAATTATCAGGCATAGCAGATAGCACTAGGCATGTCAGATAGATATGGCCCTTACTTCAGTCTCTCATCATAGTAAATCTGTTTCGAAATTCCTGTCCCTTTTGAAAGGGCATTAATTTTTATCTTTTGTGATAACTATCTTCTCTTTCAAGTATGCTGAGACAGAAAGCTTCCAAGTGAGACAAGGACTGTGAGAAGTAGGTAAATTCCAGATAATGGCTGGATCCCATTTGCATAAGAAATAAAATATTGTGAAGAGATTGACAAAATATGTCACCTAGCCAGAGACTGAAGTGCTTGAAGGTTATGTCCTCCATAGCCATCCTTGTATTTTAAAGTAGCTAGCTTTACCTCTGTCTAATACTAATTTATTCTGATACTGCATTCAGATTTTGTGGAGCAGACTTGTTTCTCAGCAAGTTTTATGTCTTCAAAAGATTCAGTAGCTATTTCAGAATCTGGGGGAAAAATGATGGGTTTTGACGTCAGCAGTAACAGCACAGCACGTCCTGCCTTATCAGCAGACTCAGCATCTCCCAGTATCAAGCTCTTTACTGAGATGCCTTTGTGTCTTGGCATAACTTCTTACCAAATGTGAGTATCCAGTGGTACAATGGATGTCACGGCCATCAGTCAGTGTGCTGTGGCCACAGGTACTAAATACTGGCCAGTTGAACATTTCAGTTTTGAAAGCACATGATTTCTAATGCTTCAGGTAAAAGGTAGTTTCAATAACACTCAGGATGAGAGCTCCATGTTATTCCATAGTCTGAGTGCATCTTATTTCACTTATCAGTTGGTCCAGAGCATGCCATATGGAAAAAAAATCCACATTCACAGTCCAGTTTATTTCCTTTCAGAAGCCTACATTTTACCTTTTTTTAATGTTATATCCTGTAATTCAATTTATTACCTGTAATCAAAGCAATTTACTTGTGCTTGAATAAACAAAGGAAGAACCATTCTTGTGTTCTTCTTGGATTTACAATTTCAAAATTATGGCAATAATTTTCTAATAAAAATTTTAACTCATTCTAAAGTTGTCCCATAAACAAAAAATATTTATTTCCTTAGATCTTCCCCTTTTAGAAAAAGAATTTTTTAAAAAATTAAGATTTGTAAAATGTGAAATGACTGTAGCAGCTAAGTGGTAACTAACATTTACATTCTCTCTGTGCAGTATTTAGTGGGTCTTCAAGTATATGTAATGCAGATCAAATGGCTTTCTGGGCTTTATTTGCTTTCATAACAACTTATACCAACTGTCACTGGAGGAATTAAAAAAAGTCATGATGATCTATTCGCTGAACTGTTAATAACACTAAAGTCTTTAAAATGTTTCTGTAAATTTGGAATTCACATGTCGAACTCCAAGGGGCATTCGCTTAAAGCCATTCATGATTCTTCTCTGCAGCGTGTGCTCACCAATTGCTTGGGACAAACTTTTGCTTGTTTTGAAGCTGCTTCTGTTCCCAAATAAATATTTATACTGGCAGTCACCCCATTTGTTTACCAGCCATTCACAGATTGAACTGCATTTGAAGAATTAATTGCCTTACATAAAGATGCTGTTTATTCTTTGACAGCAGGTTTCTGCATTGCCCCTCTAGATGGCATTTCTAAAAACAATTCCAGATGGAAACATGAAAGATATTTCTGTGTTCCCCAACAGCTTTAAAAATAGATGCCTCTGCATGTTTCACACTGATCTTTATGTGCACCTCTGAGCTGACCTGAGCTATAAACACTTCATAAATAAAATATGCTGAAACAGTAGATACACACTTTTCCCCATTTCATACCAGTTTGATTTTTTTTTCCTTTTTGCTCAGCTACAATAAAATAAAATTATGCTTATGTAGAATTAGAGTATTTTTAGAGAAGAATATCTTGCAGGGTTTCCTAGTATTTTGGTCTGGTTTTGCTCATGTTTTATAAGAAAGTTGTTATCAAAAGATATTCATTAATCAATCCTCAGCTGGAAAAGTGCAAATCTCATTCTACTGTACCAGAAGATTTGACTCTGTGGTGTAAATTAAAGCATCTTATGTACAGAAGCATGATTTGTTTGCAGAAACTGCAACATGGCAATGAAAGCTTTCCTATGGTGTGGAACAATAGAGAACCACTGCAGCCACAACTGTATCCTGCAGGCTACAGGAGATGAGGGATCCTACTCATATTCCTCTCCCATGTAGTCTGTACTACCAGATACAAGACATAGGAGGTCAGCCTCTGCAGCTTATCTTGTGATTAGATTGAGCAAAATCATTTTGACACATTTCCCACCTAGATTTTAAGCAGGCTGTAAAATCTCTGGCATTCTCAACCAAAACGATCATCTGTTATAACATCATCACTTGTTAACTATTTCCCTAAATTTCCTGTTAAAAATAAGGTAATCTGAGAGTCAGCATTGGCATCTATGCTCACATCTTGTGCCCATAAGGAATTCTTTAAGATGGATATCCTATTGAGGTAAAACTATCAGCCTTGAAGTTTTTGTTCTTTGAATGCTAGATAAACTTTAATGTTTTTCCAGCATAGTTACTCAGCAGCAGTGACTGTTATTCAACAAAATGTTTCATGTCTCTTAAATACCATAGTAGTGTTCTAGAGAGCTTTTAATGGACAGTAAAACAAAATGTGAAATATTTTCTCAGTGAAAGATAACAGTCCAAATTACAATATTGCCCAATAAGGCTGTAAGGTGCTGGCAGTGTTCAACTTCTCTGATGGAGTAAAGGAAAACTGAAAGGGCGTAAGTTCTAACAGGAACCAAAATCCTGCTTCTTTAGCAGCCATGTCGTTAATGGAGTTAGAGATGTGTGAATGCTTCTCAACTGAGCCAAGATGAGAAAAATGGAGTTAAAACTCATAGTGTGGTCTTCAGACAACTTTCAACTCTGACATTTTATGAAAAAAGTGATGTAAAATATAGCCTGTATCTTTCAATGAATCTGAGTGAAAGCGAAGCATGCTTGAATTGCTTTTATAATAATAATATTGGAGTCATGATGCTCTTCTCTTTTGACTTGTTTGAGGCTAAAGGACCCTTAGCAGTCAAGCAGATGAAATGGTGTGGGGGAGAGGGGGAGACAGGCAGACTTGTTCTCCTACTAAAGCTTTTCAGGGACAGGGATCTCTTGCTGCAGAGCAGCAGACTGGGACCCAGGAAGACTCAAGCTGTCTCCATTTCAATATTACTTGTTGAGTCTGCTGGGAGTAGGATCTACATGTCAGACCTAGTTCACTTTGCTTTATAAAATAGCAGGAGGGGAAAGGAATATGTTAGGTATTGTTGGATATTTTAATGAGATTTGCCTTCTTGGGTGTCTTTGGATTCACTGGGGGGGAAGAAACCTTGGAAAACATACAGTGTCAGCATTCTTTTGAGAATCATTCTGTTAAGTGGTGTGAGAGCTGTGTTATCCTAAATAAACAGCCAGTAGCTTTTAAGACAGTCCTGTGAGTTTTTCTCCTGGTTACTTTCTAAAATTTACTAAGTAATTTAATTATATTGTCTAAATCTTTTCCTAAAATGAAACACGTGGTGAAATTACTAAATAACTTAGAAAAGATGTTCTAGGTTTTGATTTTTCTTTTGGTTTTGCTTGGTTTTGGAGGGGGAAGGGAGATGTTCAGAAAGTGTTCCTGCTGTCTTATTTACAAAATTTAATAAAAGTATGCTACTTGGGTTCTGGTCACATTTCATTTTTCTAAATATTCTTATTTGCAAGTGAATAATTCTGGCATTATAGAGATAGTATAATTTTGTCTACAGAAGTCTGATTTTTTTTTTTCTTTTGTCAGAACAGTTTCTTGATTTTGAAGTGCTTTTCAGAAAACTTGGAAGTTTTCACAGCCCCAGGCATCACAGAGATTTAAGAGGTGATGTTAATTTTGTAAACATCCACAGCTTTATGTATACCTTGTCTTGCCCCATGCCTGGCCATAAAAGAAAGATACATGCAGTGTTACTTCCAAAGGAAGAAATATTTTTCCCTTATCTTTCCAAGCCTGTAATAGCACTCCCTGAGATATTTTGAAGAAGATTATAGTCCACAGCACTGCAGACTTGAAATGCAGTTAACAAATGGCATGCTATCTGTTGAAGGGGAGCTGGCTGTACGTGCTCTACCATTTGAGCCTCATGCAAGTGGATCACTTTCATGGACTAGCTCCATGAATATACTCAGATCACAGGAATAAATAACTAAAGGTGTAAGAGAGAGACCTAAAATCACACCTGATGTTTTCTTCACTACAACAAATAATAAAGAGTAAGAGGTAAAATAAAAACATCATGCAGACTTGCCTTGCACCCCCTGTATTTCTTGAAAAAGCTGGAGGGGATGTAATTTTTTTGTTTGTTTTTCCAGACTCAAAGTAGAAGATGGGGAGGGTGATAAATTCTGTTGGTCCGTTGTCATTAACTGCTAATGATGGTGATTTAAGAAAGGATATTAATTAGATATTCACTCTAAGGCATAAAGAGCAGAGGTCAGTGGGTAGCACCCATTGAATGAACCTTTTAAGTTACTACTTAATACCCAAGAAGCTTCATTTAAGAATTTCAGTGTTGCTCAATGGGATTCATCCCACAGCCTGAGCAATAACCTGTCAGGAATGATAGAATAGATTTTGGGATTATTAAAAAAACAAAGCAAAACAAAAAAAGACACCAACAAAAAACCAAAAAGAACAAAATGAAAGGAAATCTAAAATAATGGAATGAACAGGATCTTTAATAGGCAAGGAATTCTATTCCCAGAAGGCTTTAAGGGCTAATTTGGTCTAGCTATCATTTTTGTAATAATGCAGTCAGAAAAACTGTTCCTGCTTTCTCATCAATACAACTTGAAATTTTAGCTATCATTTGTACTCTTGGCTGTTTATCAGCATTGTGAAAGTACTACTCACATCCTCCTCCCTCTTCTGAGCCAGCATTCCTGATATGCTCTTTATAGCCCAAATACCTCGACTGAATCCCAGGCAATCTGAAAACAGCTGAAAAACGTACATTCATTGCAGGGGGATTTGGATCAGGCACAGCAACAAGAACATTGCAAATTAGGAATGATGTGGAAAAGAGGGTGTCATGGCAGAAATATGCGCGTGGGTGCTTCTGTAAAACCTGTACACAATATGCTTGTGCTGTTTTTCCAACTATTATTTCTTTTTAGCTGTTTATTTGAAGAGAATGCACTTAAAAGTTTTAATACTGGTTTGATGCAGATTTTCATAAAAAAGTAAACAGGGAGAATCTGTCTAAAGATGCTCTTCCCTTATTGTCCAAAAGCAGAGAATTTGAAGGTGAGGAGTGAATTTGACTGAAGTACTTTTGAGAGACCCAGAGGAATATCTTACTTTTGAGAGAATAGCTAAAAGTGCAGCACTGACCTTGCATCATTTGAGAAGGATGTATGCCGAAATGTTCAGTGCATGCTGATTCTTCTTTACACAATAAACGAGATTTGACCAAACAAATCTCTCCTCATGCCACCAATATACTTTGGCTGCACTTTTCCACATTCATCCTAAAATCCCCCCTCCTCATGCCTCCTGTTTTCTCTTTTTTTCTGCAAGGACTTCCAAATGCCTCAGTGTGTGCTGACAGCACCAGGCATTCATTACTGGGAGACTCCCTGTCAAGACAATAAAACTATGCAGGGCAAGATGGTGTTGTCACTATCACCTTCAGAGTCTGCCTTCAATATGGGAAAAGTTCTTAAAACAGCTTCTACTGTGGCTTCTCTCATGTTGTTGTGACCTTTTGTTTTTGTGCAACTGGAACTTCATTAGTTTGTTGCCGCATGCACAATTTCCAACGGCTGCTTTGAAGACATGGTAATTATAGTAATAATTTCCAACTCATTTACTAGTCATTAACTATTTTCTTGCAAGGCAAAAGTGGAAATAAGATCTTGCCCAAACCACTCCTCATTGAACAGTAATGCCTTAAGTCAAATCTCTATCTGGAAATTTTTTTCTCTAGTAAATTTTGCCAGAAGCCATCATTTTTCCAAGGTCTGTGCTTGTAACTGCATAATGCAATACTAGTACTCTAGATCATTTCACACGTTAGTAATAGGGGAAACATTTACCCATCAGAGGAGGAAAAAAATCTATTAGATAGAACACTTCATTTACTAAAAGCTAAATAAGCTGCTATTCTGTGCAAGTTTGCAGTTACTGTGCTTTTCCTTTAAGCTTGTGAACAAGCCTTTGGGCTACCCTGCTTATTTGATCATCATAACCATCAGTAGCTTCACTGTAGAAAATCCAACAAGAACTCCCTGTTTTGGGGCTTGATCCTGCAAGGAGCTGAGTACCACCTGGAAAGTATTTTATGTCCACAGTTTCTGGCTAAGGCCGTTTGAACTGACCTAGGCCTTTGGCCAGGATTTATCATGAGAAATATAGGTATCTTTTCAAAAGGAGCCAAAGAGAGTCATGTGTGGACATAATTGGTAAATGAACAGTGCTGTCCTTTTGCACATGCAAATTTGCTAATATAAATAGAGACTGGCATGTGTACTCATTAGTTTATGGGCTCAGTCTTGGTACCTGCTTGAATTTAGCCCTTAGCGTTATTAGTTGCTCTGATTGAATGCTGTGTTTTGACTAGATGTAACCAGAAAATCTGAGTTCTGGTTCAGTTTTGGTCTTGTATTACATGAAGAACACTCTTTGAAACCTGCTCAGCTGAGCAATGCACAAAGGAGAAAACCCTTTCTCCTAGCTGATCCATGGCAAAGTAATCGTTTGATAGCCACCATTCCCTTCTGCTGTTGTAGGGGACTGTGAATGAAAAGTTGATTTCTGTGTTTCCTGTGGCCATCCTTTTTGCAGATGATTGGTGTCTCAAGCTACAGAACAGCTAAGCTTCAGTATTAGCTGCTGGTCCACAGTGATTTACTTGAAAAGCTGAATGCAGTGGCATACCAGCTGTTGAGTAATTATTCTCATATTTGTTCCCTTTGTTTCCTGCACTTGCTCAAATAGGAACAGTTGTATTAATAAGATGGTAAAAAGTTGCTTGTGTGATGGTATTTAAGCTTTACCGCCAAAGGTGACCACTTTGGGAGCAATTCTAATGGTGGCAAGCCTGTTTGTTGGAACTGGGGAGATCCCTCTTTCAGCTATGATGATCCAAGAGTGCTTTTGCATCTGGTGCTTGGGTAATTCCAGTTCATGAAAGGTTGTCATGACTAATAGAGCAAGTACTCAGAACACTGATGGAGGAAGAGGAGCCATGGGTTTGGAGTGTCTCCAGCAGGAGCCCACTGCAGCCATGACTTTTACACTGTGCAGGCCCTGCACTTAGTAGAATACAACATTTATTTAGGCACCCTCTCAAACTAAAGGGAAATGCTCAGTGAGGCAGATCATATATTATACATTTCAGTGACAGCTCATTCCTCACAGATCTAGTAACTGAGCAAATGGTACAGCTCTCTTTGGAAATGAAGGTTACTTTAGTAATTTAAAAGTAATTTTTTTTACTAATGCATAAATGAATCTCTAACATTTTTAAGTGTGATTACTGACCTGAATGCAATTTTTTTTCTAATTGAAAGCACAACTCATATTAAATAAAGGATTTTCTAACACTTCCTACTTCAACTGTGCCAGAAGCTTTTAAAATACTTTTATCTTTTTTGAGATTTAGCAGTTTCTACTTTTTGATCTTGAGGAAGGGCTGCAGGGGGCTTTATTAGCAGTTACTGAAATCCAGCATTGAGTTTTATCTAGAATTTTAGGAGAGGATTATAACCAATTTATTTTTGAGTGGTTGGTTATTGTTTGTGAACAGGGGATATGCATGAAAGACTGAGGAGGTGATCCTGCCCCTCTATTCTGCCCTGTTGAGGCCTCACCTGTAGTCCTGTGTTCAGTTCTGGGATCCTCAGTACAAGGGAGATATGGAGCTCCTGGAGCAGGTCAAATGGAGGGCTACAGAGACGATTAAGGGACTGGGGCGTCTCTCTTAGGAAAGGCTGAGGGAGCTGGGGCTGTTCAGCCTCGAGGAGACACGACTGAGGGGGAATCTCATCAGTGTCTGTCAGTGTCTGAAGGGAGATGTCAGAGGATGGAGCCGGGCTCTGCTCAGTGGTGCCAGGAAATAGGACGAGGCAATGGGCAGAAAGGGATGCACAGGAAGTTCCACCTGAGCATGAGGGGAACTTCTTTACTGTGCAGTAACTGAACACTGGAACAGATTGTCCAGAGGTGTTGTGGAGTCTCCCTCACTGGAGATATTCAAGAAGCATCTGGAAAAAATCCTGTGCCATGTGCTCTGGATGACCCTGCTTGAGCAGGGGAGGTTGGACCAGAGGCCCTACTGTAGTCCCTTCCAACCTTGTCAATTCCGTGAAAAAAAATGTTTTAAAATGATAATCTCTTGTCTCAAGTAAAAATTGTTGTGAATTTTATGATTTTACAAAATGTATATCTTTATGTAAAATTGTTAATTGTACTGAGGCAATTTATTGTTCTTTCAGGTACAAGTGTGTTTGTTTTCTTTCTATGTGGCTGTTTGCTCATTTTTTGGGATTTAAAGCTGGAAGAGAAGCCAGATATTCCTTTTTTCTCTCTTCAAAAGTGACTTGACATTAGCACAGAGCGTGTTGTGGTAAAGCTGCACCCCTATGGGTGCAGGGTAAAACCTGATTTTGATGAACTACAGTTCAAAGTTGCTCAGACCCAGCCTCTGTGGATGATGTTGGTGATATTTGCCCAGGCTCAGACCTGACAATGTGACATCTTTTCCTCTGTGGGCAGATCAGTGCAGAGGTGGTGGGTGAAGGAAGTTTGTGGGGGGAGTGGCAGTTGTGTTTGTGCCCAACACCCACCACCCTTGTGACCACAGGGCTTCACAGGAGAACAAACAAAGAAGCCCTATTTAGTTTCTGTCAGACCAGTTTTAAAAACCTGATATTTCAAATTTTAGTCATATCTATATATATTGATAGAGGGAGAGGGGGAAATTGTTCTTTATCTAGCATAACTTCATGGGAACACGTTTGCAGATCTGATCAGAGGTGTGTATGTGAATACACTCCTTTCTTTGTTGTCACAAAATAGTTTCCTCTGGTGAGAATTCATCCATATTAAATCACTTTATAAGTGTGCAGTCATTTGGATTCTAAGGCAGTAAGTTGTCAATTGCTTTGAGTGTTGTCCCTTGGGAATGCCAAATGTGGCGCTGGTAGCCTTATTTCTCCAAAGAACAGAGATGCAGTCATGGACAGAATATGAAATGATTTTTTTTCCTGTGTAAAAAAGTTTTATGCTTTATTTTCCCCCATATAGATAATTTCATTGATTTCTTGGAAAACAACAATCTGTGTAGATGATTAAAATGTCAGTAATCACATAAATAACTTCCCACCTGCAGTAAATTCTGGTCCAGCTGTACCAAGCTGTGCAATTTGACAAGGGACTGATTTCAGTTTGCTACATAGCTAAAAAAAGAAGCCAGGTGAAACAACTGAATGCTGACATTTAAGTAGGAGTAATAAATCAAACTGGTGGGTGGGGGAAAGGAATGTTCCTGTCATCAGAAAGAAGCCTGTTTTTTTCATGTGGAAATGAAATGCATTTGCAAAGGCTGGCTTATTCACACTCCATACCATTGCATATTAAAGAAATGACTAAACAAACACAAAAAATATAATTACAGCCTGTTAGATAAGTTCAGTAGTTTACCAGTGCCAGAAGTATCAAATGCATTAGAAGCACAACTTGAAAATATTTATCAGGGTATTTACCTTTTTTTCTCTGTTCTGTTAATCTCTGTTCTACACTTGTATTCCTGCCAGAGCTCTCTTTTAGTATCTATATTTGTCAGTAAGAGCTTCCATTGAAAACTGAATTGATCAGTCTCAAAACTAATTGTTAATGGGAGATATCCCTAGAACACACTTATTTCACCTGTGTCTGTCCCCGGCATGAGAGGAAGCACAGTCAGTGTGGTGAGATATCTCTGCAGGAAACCTTCACAGGTGAGGCAAGAGAGAAGTGAGGGCTAAAAAGCTGTATGAACTTTGACATGAGTAGCATAGCTCAAGCTTTTCATAGTGGCTAACAAGTGAATTTACTTTGTGGAACACAAATGATTTGTTGCTTTTGGAAGATTTTGTTAATCATGTTTCTGTTTGTGCCCCACCCTACTGCTTACCTGGGAGGTCTTTGTTCAGTTCTTTGTTACGGGGCTAGGAATTACTCCTGTAAACCTGTAATGATTCTCCAGTTCTTCCTTGGGGAATTAACTCTATTGCAGTCAGAGAGAACTTCTTTTCCTGAACAGATAAGCTCTTTGTTGGACCTATGTAGTCCCTACAGATAATACCTCTTGATATTTTCCTTTCACAATTCCTCCCTCTCATGCCCTAGGACCTGCAGTGAGGAATGAATGCTTTCCATCACTGGGTATACTTAAATGTTATCTTAATTTTAGGCTTTTAGGATGAATATTCAAACGAAACTTATGGGTCTGTAGGAGTGAATAAGGTCTTCTCTTTCAAAGCACATTCACAAAAAAGTATTATTAGCAATAATAAAAAGTACTTTCTGATCCATAGCAGAATATTTGAACTCAGATATGAATTGATTGAAATCACTGAAATCACTGAAATTTTTTAGCCTGACTGAAGTTTTCTTTATGTTTCAAGTGATGGATTGTTGAAGTCACAGTGTGTTGAGTTTACCAAATTTTAGTGTAATTTTGACATTATTGCCCCATTGCCCTGCGTGAATTATTCAAATGACATGTATGAGGTGTCTTATTTCCAAGCTGGGTTTGTATGGCTTTTATAGGAATAATGAACCATCTTAATATAAGCTGTGCAAAAAATGTCAGTGAATTTGTTTGTTGGTGCCGTTTGCTGGATTTCATAGTTCAGCTGCTGGCTCACAGGAGGTTTTTTTTTAGCTCACTGCTTTTCTCATGAAGGAATTGTTGTCATTGAATCTGTATGATAGAAGATAACAGAGCTGGAAATATACCTGCAACCTTGCTTGTGACATTTCAAGGACTGATATGAATGATGCTAATATTAAGTCATGACTATTTTTGCACCAGGATGAATGTATGTAAGCACATAGATGTACTCTATCTATCTATCTATATATATAAACTTGTGGAAGAGTCAAGTGACAAATGGGCTTCAAGATTACTAGAAAATATAGCTGAATGCCACTAGCTAGAATTACAATCTGATGTTACATCCACCTGGTGCTCCAAGGGACTCCTGAAATTAAAATTTAGGCTATTTCTTTTCATGTGTTCATGGTGTGTGTGTGCTGCAGTTCCTAGACTAATAGCAGCATATAAGGTGATCTTTTAAAATTAATTTTAATGAGTTATGTGGATTATAAGGATTATAATACTTATGATAATTATAGAAATGAGAGAAATGTAAAAGAAAAAATGTCTGTTTTACAGAAAGCTGCCTATTTACTCTCCTAGAAATAATATAGGAATATAATATGTGCCATATAATAACACTCTTCCCTGATAAGTAACAGATGAGATGCTATAGTGTTGCAACTGTGGTGAAAGCAGTTTCAATGGCGCTCTTTGTTTGACACTAATGACTGTAGATCCTCTGGGTTGGACTGCTTTACCAGATTTTCATCTAAGACAAAGCAGGGAAGAACTGCTCACAGGACTCCCCAGACCTGTTCCAGGTCCTGGCTCTGAACCTGGTCTAGATCTGATAGAGATCTGGAATTTGCTATTGTGCACAGAAAACCACAACAAAATGTGGTGATTGATGTATTCTGTTCCATAAACAGATCTTCCTCTGAGCAATTAAAAGAATCTCATTGCACTACACCTTCTTCAAATTCTCTTGAGAGTGTCTAAGTTAACTCGATGTACAGATAGCACATGTAGAAATCAATGTGTTAAAGTTCCCTAATATTTGTAATAGTCAGTCTTCACTTGCTTATAATACTGCTGAAATGTTGGTTAATTTTGGTTAATACTTTCTGCTTTAGGCTTAATTGTTTTGGAAAATGTTAAGCAAAAGTGTTTCAGTCATTGCTAAAAACATGCAAGGAGGGTTTACCTAGATTTAAAGATATATAGATAGTGTATTGAAAAGTTCTAGTAACTTTGAGTTTTTACAGGCATGGGGAAGTCAGAATTTGGTGGTCATTAATTACTTTTGTCATTCCGGGAGAAAACCATTGAGTTTTGTTCAAATATTAAGCTTCTTAAAATTTTACATATGTATCTATCCTATTGAGATTTGATAGAATTCAGCATCATCATCTGCAAGATCCATTCACATTAAACACATCCTGGCCCCTATGTTTCTCCAATCTGCTAACCAGACTGCGTACTTCATGACCATAATTTATATTCTAGTCCAGGACTCTAAGGGGCAATCAGGATTTTTCACTCCTTTTTCTTCTTCCCTAGCTGCTCAGCTTCACTGTAGTACAAGTCACAAAGGCATAGATTTTGTTCTTGGTGGAAAAGACCCATTTCATATTACCAGTTTTATAACAGATATTACAATGTTGTGTCCCAACTTGACTGGGCATATTTATTAACAAGGTTGCTGCACATGAAGCTAAATTCCAGCCTGATTCACACTTGTTTGCTCCTGAACTTTACATATAAAACCAACCTCTACCCATAATTTTTTCACACAGTGATTTGCATGGGTAAAGAAGTGTTGCTTAATGGTATTTTGACTCATTGCAGCCCTTGAAAAACCATGTTCAAGGTGCACGACTGAAGTTTGTGGTAATTGTACCATCTGGTAATCTGAATTCATAGGCAAGAGCATGCCTGGAGCATTGAAGGATAAGTCTTCTCTCTGAGGTTTAAATAGTTTATATAGAGCAGTCTGGCAATAATACAAACTTTCTACCCCAAGCCTTCTCCACGTCCCATCTAGGCCTGGGAACTGGGAACATGCTTTACTAGTTAGCTACTACTGATTTCTGTGTGTTTTCCAACCCACAGTGAAGTTTTAATTTTAATTGAAGGAGAGAGAGGGAAGGAAGAGTATCATAGTGAGACAGCTTTTTGCTGACTTGCGCATGAGGGTAAGGGGAAGATAAGAAGCCAAAAATATTCTAAAAACACAAATTAATGATCCTATTTCCTATAACTACTTTTCAGTGTGCTGTCCAGCAAATTTCATGCAACAGGTCTTCTCATGGCGATGTTGGTTCCATTGTGCCAGCATGCTTCTTTGAAAAAAGTATTAAGCAGTCTAAATTTCAGCTGAATACACAACGCTAACAAAAAAAAGAAAAAAAAATCCATTTGTTTTTCTTAATGGCCAGCCATTAGTGATTCTGAAAATAGAATGCATTTCGAAAGTAGTTTAAGAGCTACTTTCATCAATCTTTATTATTTATTGGTTGACACGGATGACAGATCTGAGCTACTTTATAGTTGAAGGTGTGGCTGATGGTTTGTGTGCCCTTCTTGACCTTGTCAAGGGCAAATGCAGTTTAAAGTTGTTTATAAACTATAAATCTCATGGTAAAGAATGATGTGTGCAGTATACCTCTAAAATGATTAAAAGTACATTGTGTAAACAGGATACTGCAGTGGGGAAGTCCCTGAAGAGTGTGATTCTGCTCAGACTACTACGAACAGACACGTAGTACAAGTGGATCGTTAAAAAAAGGTTTCTGTCACTACACCTGGTGATGGTGGCAACGATTTTGTGGGTATTAGCTTCATGTAGTAATGAAACTGCTACAAGATGTTTACAGTTTTAAAGAAGTCAGGTTAAAACCGAGTTCCATTACTGTGTCAAGGGAACGGCTCAGGATGATCAGAAGTGGCCGCTCTGTTCCTCAGCTCCTGAGAATTTAGAGGTGTACAGTAAGAGCAGGCTGCAATGGCTCGGTGCTCAAACTGGATGCCTGTGGCTGTTGGACATTTGCCCTTTAATTATTCTCATTCCAAGCCCTGCCTTGCCTCTGGACAGGTTCATTCCTTCTGCAGAACCAGACACACTTCTCCGTGATTTTTGCACATACTATAATGTTTGAATGAAATCAGTGTATATCAGTGTATCACTGCTACCCTGTGTTTAACTTCGACAAGGCAGAACAGGATTTGACTATTTGAGAGAACTACTTGAAATGCTTTTTCCAAAGCAAAGACCAGCACTCTCAAGACTTGCAGTTCTAAGAAAAACAAGCTGTACACAAGACTTAATGGGCTTGCCATGGCTTGAGGATAAATCTGTTAGTCTATTCATGATTCACAAGCTTATACAAATTCCTGTGAAGGTATTAGAAAGTTTTGATCCTAGAGAGCTTAAACTGGTTGCAAAGTGGTATAAAACTGTACAGTTTTGACACTCTAAAATTACCATGAGTAAGTGGTGAAAAAAATTGCATATTTGGTGGTGTGATAAAATAGAAACAAGAATGCCTGCTGATGTTGGTTTTTAAGATCACATTTCATCTCAGCATAATAGAAAATTTGCTTCTCTACTTCCTGCATGAGGCTCCAAGTCCTCTCCTTGTGTGAGATTTTCTAACACTGTTTTATGAATGGCATATTATAATCCTGTACAGTTCCTGCCCCCTCCATCCCATTGTCAGTTACCTATTAGGTTTTACTAAATGTAGAGGATAAAAACTCATGAAATTCTGGCATGAAATTGTGGAAACTGAAAGTAATTTAATGCTCCACTAATTTATTTATTTACTTACAAAGGTAGAACTAAATCACAGAGACTTGTACACAGTTCCTAGCTCACAGCTAAGTTTGTTTGCATATTTTGAGTATTTCTATGGTACATAGATCTTGAACTACAAAATTAGTGAGTCTGCATTTCCTCAGATGAGTAAAGAGTTGGGATTTAGACTTCAAACCTTCCCACATCATTGTTCTACACTTCCACATGTGGCTTTTACTGATTTCTGCAATATTTAGATAGAAACAGTTTAATTTCAAATCTCCCACTGAGGAGTGTTTGTACTCCTCTGAATGAGTTTACAAGGGGCATCTCAAAGACAAAGTTATATTTTATCAGTTGCAGAGATTCTTATCAAAGGTATGTTGGATGTCTTGCTGTGATGCAGTTCTAGACGTGCTTTCCTCTAGCAAGCAGAGCTAAATGTCGTAAACAAGGTTTGTACTAATTTTGCTCTGTAAATATAAACTTTAAAAGACAGACCAGCTGTGAGAGCCGATCCGACTCTTCAAAATTGTAGAGCAGAACCCCTTCTAATTTCACACAAGAAATGCTTTTCATGCAGTGTTTTCAACCAAAGTGCAAAAAGACAGTAGTGGTATGTGAAAATGAAAAACTAAGTGGACACTGAGTGTGTTTCAGCATGAGCAGGGACTGGACTGGAACACTTTTAGGCCAATTACATGAATAGCTCCTCTTTTTGTGCTGTTTCCTTCTCCTTTTCATCAAGAAACAGGAAGAAAACTTTTCTCTTGCACACAGTAGCTGTATTTAGGTCTTTCCAGCTTTGCCTATCAACCTGTCAGAATCCAGATTGTCTTCAGTAAGGCAATAGTAACAATAATTAAGAAGACAAAGGTAGAGGGTTCTCTGGAGTCTGTAATTGGAATTTAGTGCAATATCACACAAGGAAAGTAGAAAGGAGCAAGAAATGATGGAGGAAGTATATGGAAAATTGTAGCGAGGTCAATCATGCTAATTTTCTTGGGGGTGGGGGGAGGGTGATGGAGGGCAGGGAAGGGGAGACATCTGATCCCCCGTGTCTCATTTGAAAATTAACAATTCAGTATAAAACTGTTAATGCTCCAGGTCTTACTTGGCTGCTACAAATATTTTGAAGCTTTTGTGTTTAGTATGCACATTAGTTACCTAGCTTATGGGGCAGTCTGGAGTTTTGTTTAGGTGTTTAATTCAACTTATGAGCTAAATATTAGAGAACCACAGTTAGGCTCAAGCCAAAAACAACACTTTAGACCAAATTTTAATCCATAACAAAAGCTTTTTCATTGTCTCAGCTTAGCATTTTGAGCTATTTTCAGCTAAACCAGAACTGTATGATCAAGCAGCATGGCTTTTTATAATATATGGTGGGCTGCAGGGTCTGGTTCCACACTAGGATTTTGCAGCATGGACATGTTTTGAAGCCAAGATTTGATTTTGCTTTTCATCTCAAAAACCTTCACAATCCAAAAGAAGTACATTGATGGCTACATATACTATTTGGTGGATTAGGACATTGGAATCTGCTGAGCAGCAGCATCTTTGCAGGTACATGACAGAAGTCACCTTAACCGAGTAAATTTATTTCATCAAGCTCCTAGGTACTGCACTTCTGAACTTTAAGGAGCAAGAATGAATATTAAAAGTGGAAAACCCACAAGAGGATATAATTGATCTCCTTATAGCTCAACTGATCCAAAACATATTTTTGCAGATGCATATTCCAAGAACCACCCACACAGTCACTGATCTGAGCAGACTAAGCAGCATTAAACAGTAATGCTTTTTCCTTTAGTATTTTTTGATGGTTAGCAGAGTTGCCAGTCTGCTAAAGAACAGTTCTTTTATAACCACCCCAAAGTTTCCAAAATGTTATATAAATTGATGAGTGCATAATATTTTTTTACTCTAAGGAAATGTTACAAATCTTCCTAGATAGCTCTTGGTGTGGTTTTCCCTTATTCTGGTCCTATTTAATATCTACTTACCCAAATGCTTGTTGGTTTTGGTTGCAAGAGGAATACATATCCCAAGTACTCTGGGTGTATTATCAAGATATGTAGGATCAATTCTTTATTTGCATGTACTGTGGTAAAATAATGCTGCTTTTAGAAAGGCAAGTAGCAATATAAATGCCAAAAAATTTAGAAAGTTCTTTACAGGCTGTATATATGTACTTCTTAAGCTAATTTTACAGATGATATACCTGCAGCATAAATTTTAAGTGGCTTGTCTGAGATGAAAAAAACACCTACAGCTGAGTCAATACTCTTTGAAATCCTGACTGTTCTAACTAAAATTAAGCTTAGTCTCTTCTAGCTAAGATATTTTAACCATAATCTGGAGTCTATGTGGCAAACTTTTCATTGCTGTAGAGCAGTACAGCTGCTGGAGAATGCCATGAGGAATCTGCAGTCTCTGGCCCACTGATTTTTTCATAATATTTCTGTCAGATTGAGAAGATAGGCCCCATAAGGACAGATGGAGGGGAAGAGACTGGGTTCTTTGTTTTGTTTTGTTGCTTTTCAGTTAAGGAAATAATCAGACATGATGTGAGGACATTTTGCTGAAGATTCAACCCATTGGATCACTTGAAACTTTTCAAATGTTTGAATGTCTAGCAATAGTAGAGCTGGTAGTACAGTGTGGTGGCAGCGTATCCTCAAAACCCCCACTTATTTTAGCTGTTGAAGATAATTAGAATATCCCTCACCACTCACAAGGATTTCTAACCAAATAGAAAATGCATGATTTTATCTGTTCAACATAGTATTTTGGATTCTGAGCTTAGAAAACTGTGGTGATGACAGTGAAAGTCTCAAAGTACTTTGCACTGCTTATATCTTAAATAATGGCTTGTTCATGTGCATTCAGATCATCAAACTCATATCAAGTTCAGTGGTCTAAAGCTGGAGCTGCAAATTGCTCTTAAGCTATCTTTCCAAGTAGTGATGGATTCCTAGATGAGGATGAAATGTGCTGTTGATTCTGTCCTGCTCCTTCTATTCTTTCAGTCTTAAATGCACTCTTTGTACACATTGTACTATTTACTGGGCTACGTACTGTTTAAAAGTAGAAAACTTCTGGAGCTGGTAAGACCTCAGTCTTTACTGGTAAATTCACTCAAATACACATCATTTATGTTGCCTCCAGGCTCAATGTTTCCAGCCTCTCCTCAGAGGACCAGTGCTGCAGCCCCCTCCATGGTGGTGGCCTCCACTGGGATTATTCCCATTTATCAACATCTGTCCTGCACTGAGTGCCAGAGCTGGGGACACTGATGTGATGTGATGACACTTACCTGTCACTCCACCCTTCTTCACTCATCTGCTAGAGCAATTTCAGCCATTGTCCCCTGTGTGCCCATCACAGCTACCAAAGCAGCACTGACCCAAAACCAGAACGAGAAGGTCACATGCGCAGAGCCAAACGCAATCTATTTTTATGGTAGGTAGAAACTGGAGACTCCAATTTTCCACAAGAAGTCTTGTGTTAGGAGTCATACAGCACTACAAATTCCAGGAGTTCTTTGATGTGAGTGAGGTCTGTCCAGACATTCCAGCACAGCCCTTTCTTGGGGGGTTTACTATACTAGATATTAAAAAAAATGCTGATTCTGCTTATTTTGCAGAAGAGAAATTTTCCCCTAAACTTTCTCATTAAAATTGTTTTCCCTTAAAGAGGTCGAAGAGGATTAAAATATTCACTCCAAGCCAACCACTGATACTTTTTGACCTCTAACCATAATAAACAGGAAAAATATTGGCTTTAAATAAAAATTCTTTGATTATTAGCATAAAAAATACACTAAGCCCATCGGGTATTTTAAAAATATGGCAAAACAGCCAAAGTCATAATAAAAATTAGTTGCTACCATATGTGAAATAATTCTACAGCAGTCTTAATATGTGTGTCTGCGTATTACCATTGTTTCACTGTATGGAAACAGTGATGGAAACATCTCCTTTTGATTCTAATTGCAGGTATTTACACATGCATATTGAATAGGCCTCCTTTGGGTGCTGTCTTGACAGCTTCAAGATCAGCCTGGCACGTGAGAAAAAATATTGGAAATGCCTGTGGTCCAAAGGTGGTATAAATAGCCGAAAAGCCATGCTGAAACTGGAATTACAGAATGGGAAAATTTCAATTAAGACAACATTTAAATGAAATCAAGTTCAATCTGTAGTAAGAATAAAAGAGTTAAAAGGATGGAGGAATGCTGAAGAAAAACTCATTATGTTGTATGAGACTTATTTTACAAAGAAACCAGCGTTGGTTTCTATAGAGAATGTAGATTATACAGAGAGGTAGAGGTAATTATTCCTAATTGTAGTCAGTGGTATAGGTAATCTCAAGATTCAGTGAATGGATTAATCTCCCAAAATCCTGAAACTGAATTCAGAATTATTTTTCTTAAAAACCCCAAACAAAACCCCATCTCCACTCCGAAAATGGAGGTGAAGGAAAGGCGATTTCTTTAAATTTTGTTACTTTTCAATACCTTGGAGGACACTGCTATTCTTTTCTCCAGGTGTGGGGCCTTTCCACCTCCCTTGTGAAATTCCCATATTGTCTCCCAACTGCATTTAGGTTAAAAAAAATAATAAGAAGAAAAAAGTATTTGAATTACTTAAAAAAAATATAATAGCAATAACAGAGCACCAGTTTTCAATTTGTTTTCAAGCTTTCAATTATTGATTTAGGGTAAATGTTCTACAAAATGCTATTACCTATATCTTTGAAAAATACCAGTGGATTTTGGTGTAGTAATGTAACGAGACTCGGATCTTCACACAGCTGTACATACTGCTTCCTTCAGTTGTCATCTCTTTGTGGTAGCTGCTTTATATCAAGGGGCTACATCTTTCTGATTTGTGTTATAAATTGCTAGGTTTTGGGGCATAATTTCATTATTTGACAGGATTAAATCACAGATACTGTTTGATGAACACTGTTGATTTGGCAAACTATTTTTTCACATTTAGGGAACAATAATCAAAATTATTAATTTTAAAAAAGGCAAAAAATTGAAATATATCTTTCAATTCTACTTCTATATTCCATATTTTCTGTGGCATGAGAATCAAACTATTTGGGAAGATGTTTGTAAATGTCTCTGGTTATGTTTTGATTCACTTATTGTTTACATTTGGACTAGAACACCCATTTTGTTCTTCATATTCAATATTAATAAGTTGTCTGCAATTAATTATTCAATAGAAAATAATATTTGTACACACTATACAGTAATATGCTTATTCATTTCCAATGGTATTTGTATACTTTTGTGACCTATGTTAAGTAAATTAAAACACCTCCCTTTTCTGTGTAATAAGACCAAGTGTGTTACTGGAATTAAATTAAGGTGTCAGCCTTCCAGAAAATGACACAATCCAGACAATGAAATTGCTCCCTATGAAATAATCTAATACTTTATCCTTTGTAGTAAATAAATAAATGAATAAATAGAATAAATCCAAGCAGTAGTAAAAATAATAGTAAAAAAATAAGGTTAACTGAGTCTAAAAATTATTTAATATTGGAAACAGTGTCAGAACTTTCAGTGGGACAGTGAAAAGCTTCCTACCAGACCATAAAAGAATCCTGGGAACCTCTTTTTAATATCAAAAGGCTCTGTCATCCCAGTACATATTTTGTGTCTCTCTTCAAGTCTTCACTGGGCACCCTCAGATGAAAACACTGCAGCCTCTGCTCCAGTCTCAGACAGACTTTTCTAGCGTGCTGTGCCAGAATCTTAGGGCAGCCTAGTACCATTTTTCCTTCCCCCACTACAGTGATGGCAGGCCAATCAGTCACTCAAATACCCCCACAACGTGCCCTGCATGCCAGCAAAGCTTTGGAAACTTAGAATCTGGTTGCTCTCTTCTTACATCCTCCTCTGAAAAGGAATCCACAGCTCTGGATAACATTTATTTCCAGCCCAGTGCAGCAGACACAAAGCTTGTATTAGTGGTTCAAAGCCTTTGGAAAATACACAGGAAGTTGTTATTTTCTAGAGTTACTAAATACTTTTGCATTAGCCTTTTGTTCCATGGACATTTCCAAGTTATAAATAAAAAAAAAAGTCAGTTTTGTAACTGAGTAGAAATGCTTTAATTTGAAAGGTCACTCATGTATTTTTTAGAAAAGTAAAATTATTCTGATACACAAAAAAAAAAATCTCTGAAGATGAACTTCATTGAATCAAAATAGTGTGAAGCTCAGAATTGTTCCCAGCCCTGCTTTTACTGTATGTATATACACTGGATAGTAGTAACTGTAAAATTTGATATACCTATAAAGACAGATTACTTTTTTTGCATTGCTTTACTAAATAAGGTTTGTAGTGGAGAGCCTGGAGAAGGAAGAGCTTTCTGTGGTTAACTTTTTGTGAACCTTTGGGGGGCCTGCAACTCTGTCAAGAGATCCCCACTGACAGAAACTCTTCATGAAGATTCCCTTCATTTACTGGAGAGTAAGCAGAAATGACAGGATAGGTCAGGCCCTACTGAATTTTGATATATAACAGCTTGGCATTTTAGTCAGATACTGTTAAAATTTAAGTTTGGAGATAAAATGCAGTTGTTGCTGAGTAATGTTAGAGCAAAAGAAGAGTCCTAGATGTTTTAAGACTCTCTCATTTCACTCCCTCTTGCCCCAGCTCTAACTTACCTCTCTTTCTCTGCCCAAAGGATTCTGTTCTGGAGGCAAATCTGCCTGTTTACCCGGGAATTTTGCATTACACGTGGGTTCTCACACTTTCTGGATGGGGCTTCAAACTTCTGCTATTTAATTTTTGTGCAGGGAAAACCAGATACCACCTGGTTTGTTGCCCTGAGCAGCTGCAAAGGACCCATACTAGAAAGCTAAATCTCGAAGAAAAAACCCTGCATTATACTAATTCAGTGCAATAACCCAGCCTTTACTGAAAAAGTTAAAATAAGAGAATCACTAATACAAGAAGACAAATTGATGGGTCAAGTCCTGTGTTCATCATTAGGCAAATTTTGCCAAAAATAATTAAAAGTGGTTTTCTCAGATTAGAAGATCTTAAAGATTTTACCTGGTGTTTTAACAATTGCAAATCTGCACTGTACATGGGTTCATTATTTTTTAATAAATATTGGCTAAAACAAACTTGATCACATGCAGTATTTGGATTAAAATCAAGTTTGGAATATGTCAGAATATAGGGTTTTACTTTGGCCCATTGCTAACTTTTATAGTTCCCAAGACAGAGTTCAGATTTTCAGAGGCTGGAGAGGGAGAAATTAGAAAATCAATGTTAAAGATGATTAATAACAAATGGTTATAATATTCAAATAGTTACAAAGTAGTTAGAATACTGCCACTTGTAAAAACATTTTAAAGTAGATAGCACTTTACATCATTAGAAAAATATGTTAAATGCAGCTTTGAAGGACATTTCTTTAAAACAGTTTCAGTAGAAATCACCAGTGTGACAGGTAAGGTTTAGAAAAAAATACTCAAGCTTACAAATGCCTGTGAGTTCTTTTAAATAGATGTTATATGCTCTGATTCTCAAAGAACATGACACTGACATTTATAATTTAATTTATGATGTAACAAATAATAGTGAGATGCACATTAATTAGGATTCCACAAAAATTTAGTAAGCAAAAATGTGTTATTCATAAATGCTAGCTTCTCCAACAGGGATGGGAGGGGGGATTTCTTGAGTTTAGTTTAAGAGACTTCTCTTTATTGTGGGCTTCAAGTCAAAACTAAATCAAAGCTCAAGTTCAAGAAGTTATATGGTGCTTTTTTTGTTGTTTTGAGTAAATAGTGTTTGTGAAAATAAGAAGTTAGGTGGAAAAGATGCTTTGACTACATGAACGATCCTTGTAGTCAGAAATACAACAAATAATTTCTAGAAAAGAGTTTTTATTATATTGTGAAACACCCCCCAAATTGAACCGTTTTGTTATACAAAAACATAGCTGTTAGTTGATCTGAAGCCTTATGCTTGCAGTTCAAAAGGAGCAGGGCAAAGCATGATAGAAGATAATATTATTGTGAAATTGAAATCTCTGAAACAGGATGGCAGAATAAAAGTGAACAGTGTGCTGCTACAGCAGAGAAAGCCTGGGGGATGCTGGGTTGCATGAGCAGCAGATGAAGGAACTATTCCACCCTACTCAGCACTTTTCAGGCCACACCTGGAACCAAAACTCTTCTGGTTTAGTCCCCACTGTACAAAAATATTGTGGACAGGCTGGAGAGGGTCAAGAGAAGGGCCAAAAAAGCAGTGACAAAACTTAAGTAATGGCCTGAAGTTGTGTCAGGAATATTGGAAAAACATCCTTCCCTCAGAGGGTGTTTGGGCACTGGAACAGGGAAGTGGTCACAGCACCAAGCTTGAGAGAATTCAAGAAGCGTTTGGCAATGCTCTCATGCACATGGTGTGATTCTTGGGATGTTCTGTGCAGATCTACGTGCTGGACTTGCTGGTCCTTGTATGTCCTTTCCAACTCAGTATATTCTATGATTCTGTGAAGATGTTGGCCATTTCAAAAAATGTATTCTTATAGAATCATTTAAGTTGGAAAAGATCCTTAAGATCAGTGAGTCAAATCAGTGGTTGTTTAATCAGGTGTCACCTCACAGATGAAGCCGTCTGAAATAGCCATTGAGTAACTATTGGTTATAGCTGCAGCTTTAATTGCTGTGGAAGAGAAAGTATCTGTTTTTTTCACTGTGTAGGGAGGAATTAATACAGGAAATGAATATGAATGGGAAAGGCTTTTAGAACTGGGTTTTTTGTGTGTGTCCCTGGCCAATATCTGCTCTTAGGCACTAGTTAATATTTCAAGCGTAAAAAACCACAGCTCATTGCAACATTTTTCTGGCAGTTGACTAAGTTTGTTCAAGTGTGGGAGAAAAGATAGACTTGCTGTGGGGTTATTTTCCTGATTGGTCCCTTGCCAAGATTAAACTGTTCAGCTGAGTTTAAATGATAACGAGTTTGCAGCCTGGGTTGTGGTCAGAAACACTGAAGCAGTAGAGTGCAGGGCAAATAACTGTTGTGGTAGAGACAAAACCATGTCCTGCAATGTGCTGTGAACCAGATGGCATCTGGCTGGATCCATCCAGGTTGCATTTTAAGGAAGGTGAAAGGTTATGCAGGCTGCAATGGGGAAGGCTTTCAGCAGAGGACAGCTGCTGGAGGGAGGGAGTGGGGGATGAAGTAATCCTTTAAAACAAACAGAGTTGGTTAAATAATGCCATGAAACTTCCAGTTCTCAACAATGATCAGAGATCAAGCTGTGTTTGTATATACAGGGCTGAAGGTTAACCAGTAACTAAAGTCTTCCCTGATTGCCACAGGTTTACATTTTCTCTGTCACCGATGTTTGCCAAGTGGGATTTTGTGAGATTAGAAATAATACAGCTGGGCAAACGGGTATATTATAGGGCTTACCCAAACAGAGCTGAGAGGGGAACCACTGTGATACAACACACATGGTGGGTTCAGACCACTCCAAGAGCTCTGATGGCTTCTGTCACAAGCAAGGGCTGAATGCAGAAAATTTTAAAGCAAACTCCATTGCTGAAAGACCACACTTCCCTCTCATTTCATATTTCAAAGAAGATACAACAGTAAAAATGCTGCAACTAAAAGAAGTTACAAAAGGATTTTTTTCTTTTTGTTTTCCCCAGTGTATTCTCCATGTGGTTTGACAGCCCTTTGCACCAAGCTGATTTCTCTCTTTGCAGTCTTTCATTCTCACACCATTTGCTGAAAAGCTGCTGATAATCAAAAAGCAGTATAAATAACTTCTCTTGGTAAACAGTAGTAACAGTAATAATAATAAGCAGCAAATTATATGTAATTAAAATGGTTTTGCCTAGTAATTTTCAAATAACTGAAATGTACAAGATTAATTCCCTTAAGGAAAATTCTTTCCATTGGCACTTTGTTCTTTTCCTTTCTTTCAGCCAAGCAGAACTGTCTAATTGATTCTAATTGATTCTAGCTGTCAAATTCTTTATGTTTCTGCTATTCTTCTTTGAGCTCTAATGAGAGCTTATAAAAGTTTATTGATTAGATATGTGATCTTGATGCCATTTCATTTGGCTGTTGAACCTCTTTGCTCATTGTTGCTTACAGGAAAAAATATTTATATTAATCTAAATTCTGCTGAGATATAAATTAGTTCTGACACTAATAAATGATCTGGCAACAAACAGCAAAAAAAGAGTATTGAGATGTATAAGTCTGTTTCCTATTCCAGCATGTCTATGAATCCAACACCCAGTAAGAGGTGACTCCTGTTACCCACTGAGCTGCAGGGATGCTCTGGGACCACAGCTGGTAACATGAAGGTTTTGTGCAAAGGGGTGAACTTTGGTAATAATTTCTTACTCAAGCTTCTGAAAGTAAATACAATTTCTCATCTCTAACAGCAAGAATCACTAAAGGTTGTCTTAAAGTCTATCCTGCACTATCAGTGCAGGATAGACTTTAAGACAGACTTCTACTAAGGGCAATTATGTTGCCTGGATACCACTTTTCTCAAGAAGAATTCACAAAATACTGACTCTCATCATAACACAAAGTTTTGTCTTGATATATTATATACATCCCTGGAATATGATGAGTTTACTTTCTAAAGTACAGCTTAAAACCCTGAGTAAATGAAGTCTCCAAAACATGTCTGCATGGTATATGTACTAAAGGCACAGAAATAAAACAGAAGGCAACAAGAGAAGTTACAATATAACTGAATTCCTGAAGAATGGATTATTTCTTTCAAATGCTATATAACATTTCTAAGAATCAAATGTCTTCATCTGTACCTATCCTTGCTGAAAAAATACTTTGGACTCTCAGAGGCTAGCACTAGATGTAAATACAAGTAGCAACACTATCTCTCAAAGGCACCTTTAAATTTATTCAAATTCTTTTTCAGAGACTGATTGGTTTGTAGAACTCTGAGAACTGACATGCGCTATTAATTTGATTCCTTAACCCCAACTAAACTCCCTCACTTTTGTCCTTTTTAACTCCTGCAGAAATAAAAGTTTGGATAAGGCTATTTGTAAGGTGCAGCAAAGGATTGAGCAGAGCCTGTGTTGGTACAGGGGGCTTCAGTTCTGTAGTGTCAACTGAACTGTGTAACATTATCACCTACTGAGCTTCATGAAACTTGTGCATGAGGAATTTTTGCTTTATGGGCTCCATTTCTCTATCATAGCTTCAAAGATGGGAGTTTTCACCTCTGCATTTTATCCAATTCTGACTCTCATTTTGATGCTTTCCCTTAAATTAAAAAATTATTTACACTTAAACATCTGTTTCTATTCTTAATTAATGTCATGTAGAAACATGTCCAGATCCTTAAATCTCTCTTATCCCTTGCACTTTTGTAGAAATGGAGTGCAATCAGGACCTTGTAAGGGCGTTATGAAAATTCTTATTAGTTTTGGTTGTGCATACTGCTTCCAAAGTGTGAAAGACTTGGGCACATATATCCTTTGTTTCATATAGTAAATTCCTTAAAAAGCTGGAACTATATCATAAGTTTTCACTTAATTTTATTTGGTAACAAACCAGGAAAAAATTCAAGAACTTCAGAATTATAAGGTCAAAGTCCACTTATTGTAACACTTTATTTACTGACCCTCACACCATAGAAAGAGATAAGTGATTAAGGCTTTTTTAAATTAATGTGGTTAAAATGCTAATATCTTTTATCCTAACGGTCTAATATATAGTCAGCAAAACAAAAGACCTGTGAAGGCATTTAGCAAGTAAATATTTGTGCATGGCAGACTAAATAAAGATAAAGTTAAGGCTTAGTTACTATTAGCAGTTGCTTACTAATGAAAATTAATAGGTAGTATTCAAAAGCAGCTTTCAGAACATTTCAGAACTGCTTTTAGCATTGTCAAGAGAAAAATACCTTTTCTTTAGATACTCTTGCCTTAGCAAAGGAGTATGAAGGTTTCAATCTTTGCACAGTTGGGCACCTTCTCTTATTCATTAGGAAAACTTTTATAAGAACCATTTAAGTGGTTGAGACCTTGAGACCACCATTGAGAAGGCTGTCACATATTCCTATAATGCAGGTTTTTAACCACTTGAGCAAGCAGCTGTATTTCTGTCGAGGCCATACAAGTGACATCTTCACAGAGCTGGAGTCAAATTAATCAGTTTGGCACTCCATGTTTGTGTACTCTTGAATAAATTCTTGACAATAGGGATTTTTCATGAGCTGTGGTGCCAGGGGATCTCTTCCATGGGAATAAGTGAATTCATATCATTAATATGGACGAAAGCTTCCAGATAAGTACTTGGTAAATACTGACCAGATTGACTAAATTACTGAGATGATAAAACTATGCTATGTCAGCAGATTTGGCTATTAAGTTATGTCATTGTGATAATAACTTCAGTATTAGAATAATATGCATGAAATTTTTGATTTTATGATTTTAGTGTTAACACTCATGGGAAAAAAAAGGGTCACATTTCTTAAGTTACTGATTAACAGTTTGTTCAAGGTGTTTCTCTGGGTGGTCAGGGAATTTCTGTGTGAACATACAGTTTATCCATAGGCCCTTACAATGGTCCCTTTATGTTTTGTAAAACTACTCAAGAATGTTAAGTCTCTTCATTGTAATCCAATTTACAAAATTATCCTGTAATCTCTTAGAACATGAACCATTCATTTTAATGTGAACCATCTTATAAGGTAATAGAAACCTGATTGCACCATGTAGAGAGAAATGTGGCTGGTTTCAGCTTTTTTTTTTTTTTAATCTGGAAGTGAGTTTAAAATGGAATTTACAGTCTCTTGCTGATTAGTAAATTATAACAAGCACATTGGCAAGAAATTCATGGATTGTTCTGTGAGACTGTCTGTAAACTTGCTGATGTACGCTAGAAAATATTCCCATAAATAATCCCATTGCTGTTAATAACAAGATTCACAGGAATAAAGCTGCTTACATCATGCTTTGCAGAAGTAGATCCATGTGCCCAGTTTAGTATGGATTTCACTGATGGAAAGGGCAAAGAGCAGAGCAACATGCAAGGATCAGAGCATATGAAGGAGCTGCTGAAGTCCAGTGGCATAGAAACCTCTTGAACCTCTCTCCCCTTTCACGTTTCTCATGAAATCTTAATCTTCACAAATTCAGCTACTTTCAGGTTATTTTCATTGTGTGTGAGTAACAGACCAAAACTTTGGCCATTCTTTCCCCATCTATGGTTAGTAAACAACGGATCCAGTCTTATGTAGCCAGGCTCAATGCTTGATATATGCACAGAGCAGGTTTATTGCTCCTACTTGCTCCACTGCACAGTATAAAACTGAGTCTCAGTCACCACTGGGAATTAACCATCTGTTGCAATCCTTTTGTCCATGCAATTCACCATTTCATTTTGTGCAGATGTAACTGACAGCAGCAGCATTGTGAGGTATTTTTGGCCAAAGCTGACTTTGAAAAATTCCATGAGCTTCAGGTAAAAAACTGCTCCTGCATCTGGAGTGATTCCTAGTTTTTAGATTCAAAAAGAAAACCACCTTTTGATGTAAGATGTAACCCCAAGTCTGAGAAACTGATTCAGCCTGTGTTGCTTTTGTACTTTGTGTAAAGATGCATTCATGAAACATTTTTACAAACAGCAAAAGGAAGCTGAACCTTTTTAGACTACTCAGTTCACTCAGATATTCTGTGATTACAGATAGTCTTAAGGCACATTTAAATCCCCTCTAAAGCAGCTTGGTTAACATTATACTGTTGAATTTTCTAATGTGCTTTTGAGGCAGTGGGAGATTTGGGAATTGGTTTATTGAGGTTTTTTACTCTCCTTGGAAATATTGGCAGATGAATTAACATTAGGATAGCTGCTTAAGTTGTTTTCCTGATATTGGAGGTGGATGATAGTTTCTTATAAAATGGTTAAGTTCACCTTTAGAGAAATCAGCTTGCAGGAGTTTAGATATTTTTAGGTGGCTATTATTCATTTCACTTTAGCAGCGCTTAAGTTTTTTGTAGCTAAAGGTCAACCTTGAAACCCCTCTGAGATGTCAATGTGAGCAGCCAGGGCATTTTTATGGCCCACTTTTCTTAGTGGAGACACTATCATTCATTACCAGTGGAGGATTCCACTTTCAACTGAATCAGAAAGAGCAAATGCTTTTAAAAGATCAAGTCTAGCCTAGGCTGAAGTACACAGAATGCCTGCCAATATAAAAGAGTTTACTCTGCTTAAATAAAGAATAGTTTTTATGAAGTGTCAAGTCAGAGTAGATAGTTGACAGTAAATCTTTGACCAGCTCCTGGAGCATGTAAGCATTTATGATAAAATTCCCTACTTGGATGTGTATGCTTAAGAATTGCCTCCTACAGTTTTATCCTGATTTTAGCTGTTCATTTTTTGGCTGTTATGGGTGAAAATTTTGTTTACCTTCTCAAAGATGAAGAGGTATCCCATAAAGGTGCTTTGTTTTCTTTGCCTGGCTTTGATATATTTGATTTGTTGGTAGTGGTGTTCTGCTGTGATCCATTCCATAACACCGCCTATGTGTGTTTTTCTGTTTTACTGCTAGCTCAGAGCAGACTGACCATGACAAGGTTAGTCAGAAAACATCGTTCAGCAAAATGATATGTTGATATTTTGAAGGTTATCTCTCTCAACAGTCTCTCTGATTTCACAAAGATTATTCTATGTTTAAAATTTTTGACATGCAGTTGAATTACAGAAAAAAACCAAACAAACAAAACAAAACCAAACAACCCCCCCCAAACAAAACAAACAAACCCCCCCCCAAAAAACAAACAAACAAACAAACAAAAAAAAAACCAACAAAAAAAAACCACCAAGAAAACAAACTCCAACACCACCACCTCCCCCAGGTATGCAGCTAAGCAGCAGCCTGTGTCAGTGGAACATGCTCTTGATTTCCTAAGCAGGAGAGACTTCATTCTTGTATTTCTCAGACTGGAAACATGAGAGATTAGTGCAAGTAGGGTGATCTCTGTGACTCTGAATGGAGAAAATCAGTAATTTTTGTCCTCCTCCAGCAGGGCACACTAAAGAACAGTACAAAAGTTACATGTCCTCTGATGCTAATGGAGCCTCCCTTCAGTTGACATGAATATCTGCCTGGGGCCTTGGGAGACATAGTTCTCCTTGCTACCACTTTTCTGCCTTTTATATTTTCTTCTTCAAAATATGTATTTATGTATATAAATATATAACGAACTAGAAAGAAGTTCAAACCATAAGACAGTATAGAATTCAGATGTCAAGATCTAGGTATCCATTACAGTACTGGTATCTCTTCCACAAGACCTTATCAGTCACCTCCTTCTGCTTGGACATGCAGAAAAAAGGGTCCTGAGAGGACATGCTTTTGTGAAATTAGTAATATTGTACAGTGGCAAATTATTTTCTCTCCAGTATTGTTCCCAGTCTTCTGTTTTTTATAGTTTTTTTTTAAAATCCATTTGTGCACTTACATATAATGGAAATTTAGGTTATAGAAATGATCCTTTCAAAAAGTGTCCCTGGCAGTCAAATTGGCTGTTCTATGTCATGATGTGCCATTGTGTAGTTTTATTCTTACGAGTATTTCTGGCTATTTGCGTTAATAAAATAAAAATATAACAGAAAATTCTACTGGGATGTTATGACACAAAATGAGACATTTGGTGTTAATTTCTAGCTTGTATTTATAGGGAGGGACCTTTTTTAGGAGGAAAATAGTTTTCTAAATTATGATCACTGTGTTGAAACATTCAAAAACAAATAAATGGACTTGTTGAAATATAAAATCAATTTGAAGACACAAAATAATGATTTTATTTCCGTGAAAAACATGATTTGGAAGGTTATAAAGCTGATGTAAAAGCCACAGCTCCATTTCAATAAATAAATAAATAAAAATAAACTTTAGCCACAAAGAGAGTGTAATATTCTTTAAATAATTGCTGTCTTTCAGAATTATCCCTTAGGTAGTAAGTGAAATAAGATGAAGGTAAGAAGGATACAGCTATGCCTGTCACTGAGGAGGCAATTAAGCTGCTTTACCTGTGTTACAACAGGAGGAAGATCTTAACATATTTCTTTTACAAATATTTTAATGCTGCCTTTATTTCTATATAATTTTTACTGCTTTCTGGACAGGTATTAATTGTTGTGTCCATGACGTGTATTTCGGCCTTTCTCTCATGTTGTCTCTGAGCTGAAAATTGACTGCACAGTGCAGTGTTTGGTTTTGGTAGAATTTTATTTTTAAAAAGCAATAAATCTGTTTTAAAAATGGTTAAGCTGTAAGTTTGAGAAGGGAAGAGAAGGAAGATGTCAGACATTTGGAGAGAGAAGTGGAAATGCTTGGGATGAGTCATAGCTCCTGGTGGAACTCATTCTTCAGGTTGGGACTGACTGCCCTCCAAAAAGCTTTATTTTTCAGCACAAACAAGCTGTACCTTTCATTAGAAATACAATGATAGAAAATTCATTAATACTTGCCATCCACATCTGTAGGTGGTCTTTCATATTATCTTTGTCACACATCACTCAGTGTTTTGCAAGTAAGGACCTTCACTTGATTTCAAGGACGATTTCCATGGTAGAGTGTGGAGAGCAGTTGTGACGGATTTGTTGGAACCCACGCTGATCAAGTGCTGTAGTGAGAGACACTTGAAATAGCATTATGCCTTGTTGAGGTGGAGACAGGAGGTACCAATACTTCATGTAACTAAGAAGTTGCAAGGGTTTTCTCTTATGTGAAGATGATAAATATGTAAAGAATAGGTATGTCTGTACAAGTGTTTGGCAACAAAAGACATTTTGCAGCAGACCTGCACTGTGTACTCAGACACTGATCACTGCCAACTGTGTGGTTTAATGCACACAAGCAGAGGTAGGTGCCATCTTCATGCTCCTGTCACATCACATCTGTGTTTCCTTACTTCACATCAATGCTGAAAATATGTGGAGAGCGGGTCTTTTTGACAGTATAAATGAAGAGTATGGGGTTGGATGTGGTTTCCTGTTACTGTTGTTTGGAGGGAGTGATTTAAATCATTTCAGCACATTGAGTTTGGATTTCTGCCATACCCTGGGACAGATGATGTTGGATTATGCCAAAAGATCAGGAAGATGAGAATGGATAACTGCTCACTGAAAGTAGATCTTCCATCAATCTCTCTAAATTATGTTCTGTCTTCTTCTGTGCTGGCCTTGATCCAAATGTGATGGATCAAGGGTATTGGCTTCAACTGAATGAGTTATATTGCTCTCTGGCTGTCGTTTCAGACCTGTTCTGAATTGATATACAGGGTAATGCTAAGGCAGAGTTTTCCTATCTGAGGATTTTTCAAGCACTGGGGCACGCCCTAAGGAAGAAAAGAATGTATTTTCAATAACTCAGACATGAGTTGTTTCAAGCATGAGTGGCTGCAGTTGCTCATATGACATTCTTTCATCAGCTAGGCAGGTAATCCATTTGCAAAACCTTTGGAGGAGGAATCCGGTTCACTTCTTCAGTATTCCTTGAGCAGTGTGGGCATTTCAAGCACTCCTGGAGCTGAGGAGGAGCTGGAGGAGCTGGACTACTTAAGAAATCTTGTGTGTGGGGTGATGTCACCAAAGTAGGAAAATTAATACTGTACAGTAATGTGAATTTATAAAATATTTTCCATTCCAAAAGATACCATATACTTTACACCTCAGGCAGTTAAACTTGCAGGCTCTGGCACAGATCCAGAGACCTCTGAAATGTCTTTTCTTTGACCCCACTAGGCTTGGTAATCGAAGCTGTCTCAATAGCAATGATTTCATATGCCATGCACAAGAGACTGCTCCTGTTGTGGCTTATGCCAGCTCACAGGAGAGGACAGCAACAATACGCACAATAATATGTACAAGTTAGAAAAAAAAAACTAATTTAAATTACAAAATAAATGTAAATAGGGAAATAGAACAGCAATCCCAAAAGCTGTCAGTTACCCAAGGCTTTGGTAGTAACATGGTCATCTTGAAAGAACATTCATAACTGCTGATGAGTAGAATGCCTCAATGCTAAAATGTTCTCTTATAGTAGAATAAAATAGCTTGATAAATCACCAGTACCAGTTTCCTCACCATCATATCATCTTTGGTTGGTTTTTAGTCAATCTCTAAGCCCACTGCTGGCTTTTCTCCTTTTCAACTCAGTCAGTTTGGAGCATGAATCCTTGTTGCTCTGAAATGAGTGGAGGCAGTCTGTGCCTTCTCAGCCTGCGCTGCCTGCCGGTGACAGACAAATCAGAGTGGACATGGCAGGGTTAGCCATGTGTTGTACTTCACAGGACAAACCCTGCAGAGTCCTGCTGCTTAGTCTGGACTCTGGAACATATTAAAGTTAACAGATCCAAGAAAAAAACTGTTTTGCTTCCAGTTATCTGAAGTGTTGGCCGAGTGGCTTTCTTGCTAGATAGAGGTGTATAGACATTAAGAGCATCAGGAACTGACTAAATTTTCTGCTTTCCTTCTTCTTCCTGCAGATTAATTTGTAATATTTGTCTCAGCCTTGTGGTTAGCAAGGAGAAAGAAGTATGTCCTGACAACACATAAACAGACACAAAATGTGCCTCATATTTGCTAAACTCTCCTCTACACCTCAAAAACATGTAAGGATTATGATCCCATAACCACCAGCAAATGTTTTAGATGGACAGTCTACGTGCTAGGTTACGTTTTGTTTTTACATTTTTTATAATATTTGCAATACATTTTAAAAATAATAATAATAAACTTGTTTTCATCCATTTAAACCAAAAGCCTCCCTTCAGGAAGTTTGTTTACTATTTTCAATACTCATCATTATATTTGGTTCTCTTTCCAGAGTACACATAATGTGTGCAGAATGTTCCCTAACCAACTGGAAATAGATTATTTTAACAAATGGGGCCTTGCTCACTAAAAGTGACAGCTCATGTCCCATGTAAACTAAACAGATGGACAAATACTCTGCCCCAGCTAGGTAAGCACAGCAGCATCACAGGAGCAGGGAGAGAGCCTTCCTTGCCTCTCAGACCTGAATTTGATTTTCCACCCTTTGCCCCATAAGTCCCATGAAAGGCAGAGAATGTTGTAGCTGTATCACTGTAGTGGAACTGTGTGTATGAGGGAAAGAGTGTGCCCTTGAGAACACATACTCAAATAATAAATATAATGGAATTTGTTAGATTGGCTCTGTGGAATTTGGACTCCTTTGTCTCCATGGACAAACATTTAGTGCTGATATATGTGTGTTTATAAAACAATATCCATCTTTTTAAAGCATATAGTGTTATTTTTTATTGATATAGTGATATTGTTTTATGTTTATGGATTATATCCATAAAACCAGTCAGGGTATGATTCAAAGCAACTTGTTGGTCTTGTACTTCTTTCTCTGTAGTTTTGCTAGAAAGTTAAGGGAGGTGTGAACTGGAGTGTGCCTCATTGTCTCCAGCTGCATGGTGGGGAATGTGTTGGATTTCTCACTCTTCAGAGATGGCTGAATTTTTGGGAAAATATCTTATATAGCTGAACAGGCTGGGTTCCTTCTCCGCAAGTTTTTACAAGCTTTGGAAGCAAACTAAACTGTGTATCTCTTTGTCTGTATTCATAATGGCTTTCACAGCTTCAAGACCAAAGCTGAAGAATGGATGTCAGCAAAGGCTGGGTTCTGGGGGGGGCAGGGGTTTGAGGGTGCAAAGAAGAAAAAGCATTGTTTGGGGAATTTCACTTGCAGTACACACAGGGGAATTTTTAGTGTTCTGGTCAAGGGACAGAATCTCCAGGACTGGATTAGAAGAACCTACATAAATTAACTGGTGAAATCTAGGAGGAGAAAGTCCATCTCTGGTTACACTTATATTAGAATAGCAACACACTAATAAATTCTAAATGTTCCTGTATGTTGTCTATATGTCTATTTCCACAAATTTATTTATTTGTGTGCCATCCAGAAAATTGTGTTTAATATGGTGGAAAAGAAATAACTAAGGTAACAGTATTAGCTATTAAAAAAAAAAATGAAAGAAATAATAAAACATACAATAGAGCACATTCAGATCCCTAGTAAGTTTAGTTTCTACAGCAAAATATATTGTATAACTGTGGGTATGTGATGATGATCTTTTGTTCTTCTATTTCAAGAAGTAATTTAGCTGGAAATGTGTATACCTATCACAAATTTAGTTACCTCTGAATGTTTGCTGAGGTGACCATTGGTATTTAAACCACTAGGAAAGGATTTACATAGGTGTACAAACAAGAGTGTGTATTTTTTGCAAACCTTTTTGTGATGCATTTCTTTGATCCAGTTAACAATTTGCAGCTTTACTCATGGTGTGGCTGTTTGCCATGCCTTTGTAGTTTTCTAAAAAGGAACAGGCAAACAGGATTTACAATGACTGAAATATGCAGATTCTGGAAACGTTAACCAGCTCCTGTTTGCAAAAAAATCTATCATATACTCTGCAGCTGAATATAGCTTACAGCTTAGAAACTGGGATATGACAGGACTGAAATGAAAAAAAAAAGAAACATACAAAGAACAGAAACAGGTTGTATTAAGACACAGAATTATGTTTTACTTGTTTGGTTGCTAGTATCTTAATGATGGATATTTTTTGCACTGTTTGAATCATATCATTGAATCTATTTCCTACAGGAAATAAAGCAGATAAAGTTATTGCATACTTAGGGTTAGAAGGAAAACCCAAACACATTTTTCACATTTGAAGTTCAGTGATGGTTTTCTCAAAATTTGAGATAAATCAGGGACAGCTGATATATTCCAAGAATAGGAGCTGGAGCTGAATTGCAGCATGAGCTGAGTTGATCAAGGATCACTACAAGGATCATCCAGTTGAACCCCAGCCCTGCACAGGACATCCCACGAATCATTCTCTGTGCCTGAGAGCATTGTCAAAATGCATCTTGAACTCTGCCAGGCTTGGTGCTGTGACCACTTCCCTGGGGAGTGTGTTCTGGTGCCCAGCCATCCTCTGGATTAAGCACCTTTTCCTAGCCAGCCTAAAACTTCCTAACCACCCTAAACTGCAGGCCAGTCCCTTAAGTCTTGTGGACCACTGGGTCGCCACAGAGAAGAGATCAAGAGCATAAATCAGGTAGGGGCTTATAGGGAAACATAAACATGCCCATAAGGAAGTTGATACTGCTGGAGAAGGATATGGACAATTAAGGATGTCAAGGCAGGAGTCATTGTATAGAGGTGGAGCTAGTAGAGAGTGAGAACAGTAGAGAGTCAGAATTTTCCAAAATAATACTTCTAAACAGAGATATTTTTTGTCTGTTGCAAGGGAAAGTGTCCTAAAAGTAATGAAAGTGTCTCTTGTATATTTTTAGACTTTGAATATTGAACCATGAGTTTTAGTTTGCTTGCTTGTTTGCTTTTTGGGGGTGTGATGTTTTTTGCTAACATAAAACCTCCCCATTCTTGGCATTCCAGAATGTCATGGTCATATCAGCACCGAGTTTGAAGTGAATTTCCAGTGTTACCCGGTTAGAGTGGTGCAAACACACAGGAATGAATTCTTCCAAGTAATGCTATCCTGTGGGTCAGTGTAGGGCTGAACAACTGTTTTCCATCCAAGATTAAACTGCTCATCGCTATGGTTCAGGAACAGGCATGCGAGGGACAGTTCCTACTCATTTGCCAGGGCTGCCTTTGTTCATGCAACATTACTTTTTGTAATGGGGCACTAAAGAAATGTAAAACATGGAGAAGAGTAGGGCAGAGCATGATTTCTTTTCAGTCCCTTCTCCCCAGAGACAGAAAAACATCAGAACCCCTTCTCCTATTGATTACAAAGAATTTAGTGTCTCTGATGTGGTAGCGGTCAGGTACATCCTATTTTCCAGTTGGAGAAGCACCTGTAATCCTATTGATTCCATGCATAGTGGTTAAAGTTGCTAAGGATCATACTGAAAGTTAAGAAAAATCATTTTACCCTTCACCACAAGGTCCTGTGTTGCATTGCAGTTCTGAAGATTCAGGGAAGGATTTTGCCACTGGTACTTCATGGTATCAAGGCAGCATTTTGCAGTATCAGTCATAATGGGACATTTTCTCAGAATTATGGGATTTAAGTTTGTTTCTTTTACTCGTTCCCAAATAATGAGTATACTCTGTCTTGTTAAGAGAATATTTGACTAAGATATTGAAAAGACATTTGACTAAGAAAAAAGGTATGTGCATCACAAGTTTTCATTGCAGTTATGGAAGGGGTTTGGAGTGGGTTCATCCAAGAACATCTGAGCTGAAGGGAAGGTGTCTGTGGTAAAAGAACTGAATTTCCCAAGAAATTTATTTGGTATTTTGTTTCTGTTTTGTGAGTGTGTGGGGTATGCTTTTTGTGATGTTAATAATTTATTATTTTTATTGAATTCCTTTGGACTGACAGCTGAAGCCTTACCATGCTTTTATGCCATGACCCTCTTAAAACTCTTGAGATGTATGTATGTAGGAATTAAAAAAAAAAAAAATACATTCTTTAAACCCATAGTAAGTTTACTTTCTTATTCTGTTAGTTCAGCACTCAATCAAGAAGGTATTTTCTTGTTTTAGTAATGACATGAAAAAATACTTAATTAGATTTGTTTGTAACATTTCACATACAATATCTATCATCATGATCAGTGGAGGTATTGTCACAGAGCCAACAGCTCTCAAAAGCAAGCACAAAAATCATTCACATTTGTACAGAGGAAGAAAAGGCAGTCATAAGCAACAAACTTTTTTGTTAAAATTATTAGCTGTGATACCATTTCTTAAAGCAAATTAACCCTTTTTTCCATCATTCGCTCCTTAACTCCTTTTCTTGAATTGTAGGTTCAATTTTCTAGCATTGTTAAATATTGGTCAAAAATAAGAATATTCCAGAAGGTGGATAAAGAGTTTTAAGACTATTTGATAATTTCTCTCCAGATTTTTTTCCTCAACTTTAATATGATATATGGATATGAATCTACATGAATGATGAAATACTCAAATTTGTATTAGTTTACAGAAAATACATCTTAATTACAATTAATTACATCTTTGTTTTCTCAGTTCTTTTTCCTCTGGAAGTAAAATCAGAAGGTTGCAGTGAAACAGCTTTATATAGTGACAGGTCTAAAATAACTATGTGAGCTTCATCACCCCAAAGGACTGAATGTTCACATATTCAGCGTCAAACCTGAAATGCTTTGGATTTATTCTCTGTAGCCTTTCCTGGAACTGATTTGAAGCAGAGTTGAAGATCTCCCTGTTTCACACACAGAAGGCAGGGGAGCCTATGCTTCAGATTTATCCTGTCTCTGTATCCAGGGAGAACACCGAGATACTGTAGGGCAGCTGCAGACACAGCTTTCAGGTACATCAACAGAACTCATGATACAGAAATGAATTCTACATTTTCTCACAGAATGTTGGTAGCTTAATGCTGTTAACCTTTTCTGCTGTGCACACAGGCTGTGTGCATTGGTTCCAATGGAAATATTGGGGAACAGAGTTGGATCTCAGACCCCTGTGAGGGATGTGCCATCAGGAAGGTTTGAGGGCTGACATATTTTGTTGTTTTGGTTGCCAATAGAAGTGTTCTGGACAACGGTGAAATAAGTCTCTACTGAAAATATCTACAGAGCCCCCTTTGTACATCCAGTCCTTCCTGTTTGCTTCTCTTTAATAAATGGGGGCAATCTACTTGGCTCAGACTGTAAGAAGAATCGATAAAGAGAAAAGCAATAACACATAAAAATTTAGTGAACTTGCACTAAGGATGTTGGGATATGAAAAGAAAAAACCTTTCAGGTTTGAAGAGGAAAATGTGGTGCTTCATACTATGCTTTCATGGTCTTGAGGAAAAGAAGCCAGGTCTTTGCTTATTAATCAGACTGAACTGAGGAAGACTGTGCTATGTTTGCTCAGAAGTTGCTAAGGGCAATCATTTAACTTAGTTACACTTTCAGCTGGCTGTAGCTTGTGTACATATGAGCCACTCCAAAAATTTATCAAGAAATCTTCCAATTAATTCATGGAAGTTACATATTAATGCAAAAGTAAACAGACTGTTGACTTGCTGTGTGGCTCATTAGTTGGGGCCACAGCAGCAGTGTTGAAATAGTGATAGTTTTAAGAAATGAATGCTAAACCTACCTCTCTTTTCACAGAGCAGCTATGTATCTGAAAAAAAATATAGTGAATTCTGCAATAATTTGCAAAGGGAAGGTCCAGATGAGAGTAATTTTGTTCTTTCTCTGATCATCCCAAGCATTTGTAGTTTTGCAATGTATTCTGCAGCATGGGCTGTGGTGGTGTTTATTCAAAAGTTAAATTATGTATCTTCTTGTTTCAGATCAGTACTGTTGCTGATGTTTTTCAACAGAATCACAGTGTGTACCTGAGGCTGGAAATCACCTCTGGAGATGCCTAATCCCTAACCCCTCTGCTCAAGGCTAGGGCAAATAGAGCAGGTTGGATGGATGAGGTGGAAGCAATGGATATTGTCTACCACAGGTTTAGCAAGGCTTTTGATACTGTCTCTCAGCATCCTCATAGGTAAATTTAGGAAGTGTGGATTAGATGAGTGGGCAGTGATGTGGGATGAGAACTGACTGAATGAAAAATTTCAGAGGGTATAAGAAATGTCACAGAGTATGGTTTCTGCAATAATTGTGGTGTCCCCAAGGGTCAATGCTGGGCCCAGTATTGTTTAATTTCTTCATCAATGATTTGGGTGAAGGGATAGGTGCTTCCTCAGTGAGTTCACTGACAACCCAAAGCTGGGAGGAGAGGCTGATACCCCAGGGGGCTGATACCCCAGGGGGCTGTGCAGCTCTTCAGAAGGGCCTTGACAGTCTGGAGGGATGAGCACAGAGCAACTCTGCAATTCAGCAAAGGGAAGTACAGGGTCCTACACCTGAGGAAGAATAAAAGAAAAGCCTGGACCAGCACAGGCTGGGGGCTCAGCTGCTGGGAAGCAGCTCTGTGGGGAGGAACCTGGGAGTCTGGGGGAGGAACCAAGCTCTCCATGAGCCAGCAGTGCCCTTCTGGCCAAGGAGGCCAAAGGGATCTGGGGGTGCATTAGGGAGAGCAGTGGCAGCAGGTCAGGGGAAGTGATCCTGCCCCTCCACTCTGCCCTGGTGAGGCAGATCTGGAGTGCTGTGTCCAGTTCTGAGATCCACAGTAAAAGAGAGATGTGGAGCTCCCGCCCTGGTGAGGCAGATCTGGAGTGCTGTTGATTAAGGGACTGGAAAATCTCTTACGAGGAAAGGCTGAGGAAGCTGGGCCTCTTCAGCCTCAGAAAGAGATGACTGAGAGGGAACCTCATCAATATCTGTCAGCACCTGAAGGGAGGTGCCAGAAGATGGATCAGGCTCTGCTCCATGATGCTGAGGGATAGGACATGAAGCAGTGGGCAGAAACTGATGCACAGGAAGTTCCACATGAACTTTTTAAGTTACCTTGAACTCTCTGTGAGTTGTTGAAGGTTCAAGAACATGACTGCATTGCAGTTACATGTAAGTGTATTGCCAAAGGTTTTATCTGTTCAGACATAACAGTCCCAGAGGGACCATTTTAATCTTAGAGTAAAGGGGAGAAAAAAACTGTAGCAAATTATTATTCTTCATTTATGTGTTTAAGGTTTTCTTTCTTTACTCTCCTGTTTTATTGCTTTAGGGATCAAGATTTGAGAATCAAGATGAGACACTCTCAATAAATGAACCTGCATATGATAATCCCCTGTTGTCCAGCTTGTTGCAAAGAACCTGGCACTTTAGATAAAAAGTGAAACCCTAATGTTTCATTTCAAGTCTTTAATTCAGTGCATGTCTTTCAATTTATTCTTTTCTATACTGCTTTTAGTAATGGCACTTCAAAAAAAATGGATTGCTTGATTTTATTTTGATTTGTTATTGTTGTCTGATATGACCTTATCTAGATGCTTAAATTCCATCACTTTATACCTGTCTGATATTTTGTTTTCTGGCTTAAGTGTAACTCAGAAAGGACAACAAGGCCATGTTGGCAGGAGATAAATAATAAAGGTAGAAGTCAAAACTTAATTTGGTATTTTCCCAAGAGATTTTATCAAATTACTAGAGTAGGACTTCAGATACTTATGGAGTCATTTCATTTTCAGATAGGCTGTCATTGATAGCATATTTTAAATATGTGTGTGTGTATGGTTCTTTATTATAGTAACCAGTCAGAATAATTAGAGATTGAAATTAGAAGGTGAAATGAAGAATTTGGCTTCATTGATTGTTGATTTATGAGAGGATTTTCTTGCCTCACTGAGGTTATACTATCTTCTGAAAAATCAGCTCCAAAACTAGATTTATGAAATCATGGATCATTTTCAAATGTTAAAGATCTCCAGCAGTTTCCAAATCTCTTCATGGATTGGAAGATGAGTTGAATTTTATGCAAAACTATTCTCCTTTTCCTTAAAACAGATGATCTAAAAGACATTAGAAGTCTCTCAGACTCTGGAATTAGTTTTTGTTAGAGCAAAACTTATCCAGACTGAGGCAATTTTTTTATAGAAAGGAAGTTTTGACCTCCTGAGATAGAAATATTTCAAAGACCTGAAAAGAAATCTCTCCCCTATACCCATGGTCTTGGAAGAAGAGCCAGGCAGAGCAGCCTTGCTTCCTGGCTTCTCAACTTTACAAAACTTTTTGCATCAAATATGAGCAGTGAAGTGTCCTGAGCTCCTGTCCTGGAGCACACCCCACCTCAGACCTTCCATGAAGTTTTTTTGCCCTGCCACCAGTGTGCTGAGACCATAAACACCCCCCTTCACTGTGGCTGGGGTCAAGGCTCTATTATCAGAGCATCCTGTACAGTGGACAGACAAACAGGTGAGGCAGATCTGCTGTCCCTCTGAATAGCATCAGGCTCACTATTTAAAAAAAAAGTTCCATCAGACTTCCTTGTTCTGCGTGATATAGCTGGGCAAGCTCTGCCTTTGCACTGAGCTCCACAAGTGTAAGAGTACAGCTTAATTTGTTTGGTACTGAGACCAGCATAATTTTTGTTGGAAAAGACCTCTAAGATCAGCAAGCCCAACCATTAACCCAGCATTGCCAATACCAGCACTAAACCATGTCCCTAAGTGCCACATCTCCATGACTTTCAAATTACTCCAGGAATGGTGACCCCACCACTTCCCTGGGCAGCCTGTTCCAGTTCTTGGCAACCCTTTTGGGGAAGGAATTTTTTTCTAATATCTAACTAAACAGTGGAACTGGTGCAACTTGAGGCCATTTCCTCCTGTTCTATGACTTGTTGCTTGAGAGAAGAAATGCTAAGGTTTCAGAGGTGATCTTTACAGAATGCAGCAGCAGTCTATTACACTGAATTTTGTGAAATGTGGTGGCTGGAGCAGCATTTATTTTGTCAAGGAAAACCCATGCTGAAAGCAAGGCTCAGAGAGAAAAGATTGCACAGCTAAAACAAAAAAAATTCAAGTCTTTTGAGCTGAACCCATTATGCTGATTATAGATTTAATTCCAGTAATTTCTATTACATATGTTTTTCCTGGAAGGAAATGCAGGAAATTGAATGTATTGTTCTAAAAATGGCTTTCTTAAATACCTCAGTTGTCTTTCCTTGTGAGCAAAGGAGATAATCTGCATCCAGAAATCAGAGTGTTTTGCTGTAACAAATCAACACAAATAAAGCACCATATTATGAATCTGCTCTAGTCATTTCATATATAACCTAATGAAAATACGTTTGGTGTTGGAGTGGGGTTTGTTTGCTTTTACTTTTTTTTTTCCCTGTAAGTTTATTAAAAATGCTTACTCTGGATTGAAAATGAAACCTATAATCAAGTTTCAAGTATGAATGTCATATATTTAATTTATATTTAACATTTGCGAATAGAGTCCTAAGTGAAGAATTAGTGTTGACATCATTTTAATTTACCTGAGCACTCATGCTGGGTCAGGAAAACTTCTCTTTCCTCATATCTCATTAGTGTGTATAGCTAGATAAGACAAAGAGGTATTTTTTAAAATATCTTTTTATTTGCAGCTTGCCAAAATGGCCTTCATAACATTCCATGTGTGCTGTGTCTCACAGGTTTCTGCTAAGCCATACTTATTCTGTAAGCACAAAGCTGAGATGGGGTTTTTTTTGTTTGTTTTCAAGTTACTGATTCTGAAATTTCAGCTTGAAGAGTGAAAGACAATCACATTTTTCATTTTGCACATTGATAATAAGGATCCAGGAGGCTGTTTGTGCCTTTAATAATATACATACAGCTCTACTGCCATCATTCTCTGTGCTTGTTGGCATCTGTGTGGATTCACTGCCTCCTAAATAGGCCCCACTATGTACTTAATCATGAATTTGGTCAATTGTTTTTTGCTGGTGAGGTTTTAGCTCAAATCAAACCCTTGTCTAGGGTACTCTCTGATTTTTAACAATGACAAAACTGGAAGGTTGGGCTTAACATATGACCTTGGTGCCCCAAACCTGTATGCTTTCTGGTCTCTAGAGTGGAAATATTGAATTCTTATTTATCTACTTGTGTTCCTCACACAGGCCAGCGCCTCAAAGCTGAAACCAAACAAGGTGGTGGCCAATTAAGGAGAGTAATACTGCTAGCAAAAAATACTCCAATAAACCTCCAGTCCAGAAAACAATGAAACCAACCAACAAAAACCAATCAAGAGCATGGAGCAATAGTATAACTGAAAAGCCACACCCATACAGAGTTCAGACTCTGTGGTACTGTGGGTCTATTTCAGACAAAATTTTATCAGGGTAAATATGTTGCTTTTGGAGTTGATGTGGCTGTAAATAACTCCTTAAAGCTCTTGAGCTAACTTTAAAGCTGGCTTAAGTATCTCTGAATGCAGCACAGCTGTGGTGGGCCTCAGCAGTGGTCTTCTTCACACCTCTGTGCCAGAGGAAAGAGCGCTCATTCCTCTTCTGAGACAGAGCTGAAGGAGAAGGAAGGGTCTTGAATTGCTTCGTAGCTGTCTCCTTGGAGGTTAAATTGTGTCTCTTTGATGTAAATGGAAAAACCCCCGTGACTCCCACATGAACCAGGAAGGTGGAACAAGGGACAGTGCTGTCCCTTGCTTACTTTGGGCTGGCCCATTTGGTGGTGGATTCCTTTCTCTAGAACGGCTTGGTATCAGGTGTTCAGGAGCAAAGGTTGGTGGTTAGGGGACTCTCCTGGGAAATGAGGCCTCTGAATGTGTGCTTAGGAACCTGTTGAATCCAGCTCCTTCACCTGCTGAGTCCTGCAAGCCTTAAGCTGCTGTGTGAAACATGCAGATTCCCACCCAGCCTTTTAAAAGACAGTGAGCAAGTCTGCATTTTCTAAGGAACCTCATCTTGTCAGTGTGTTCTGGGTATTATTCCATAATGATTAATGTTTGGGATGCCTTAGGGGACCTAAGCATTCCTTTGCCAAATTTCTAGATCCTATCTTGGAAGTGATGTGAGAAATGGGCTTTGAGCTATTTAGACAGGGCAATTCTAAGCATGTACAAAGCAAACACCTAGGAAACTTTCAGGTCAAATCAGGAGGAGAGCAGTAAGTTTAAACACCTTCTGGAGTATGGAAATACTGCTAAGAAGTATTTTGGATTTCAGTTTGAACATCAGGGCCTCACATCTGAGTCAATGTTCTAGAAACTTTTGTTGTTTGCTGAATGTGGCTAATGGACACTGGAGACACTTGTAGTATTCTAGATAAACACAGGAAGCAAAATGTTAGCAAGTATGAAGATACCAGAGGTTTAATTTTTGATTTGAGATGTTTTAATGTTTTTGCTATTTATTGTGGATGATGTCTATATGTGGATAGTTGCCGGTTTTTTTGATGGACTCTTTATTTTCTTGATACTTAGTTTGCAAACTCATTTTTCTCCTTAATAATGCAATGCTGTCTTCTCTAAACTAAACTTCAGCTGACTCAAAAGTTAAATACTGAAAAATACTGAGGAGCTGGAGAATGTAAGCCATCAGGAGTTCTTAGAAAGGTAAAACATTTGACATTCTCATGTAGCCATGTTAGAAAATTAATCAGAAAATGCATAAGATCTTTTCTAATTTGACTTTTATTAGTGTTTTCATAACTATTGCTTTGCAATGAGAGGTTTTACAGAATTTCACATATCACAGAGAAAATATTAAGATCTTAGGATAGCTAAGAAGAAGATTGCTCCATCAGAACACCCTTTTTTTGGATCAGCATTGACACCTCAGACACAGGCAGAGTGATTTTAAATTTAATCTGTCTATCACTTCAGAAGCTATTTCCTATGAATTCACACCCATTCACATGAACTCACTGCATGAAAGCTCTCACCTTTGAAAGCAAAGTTCAAAGTTGAGTATGCTTTCCTGACTGGAATTATTTGCATCTCAGTTTCCCCTGGTTGGGAGATATATTATCACATTCTTGTCTAGTTCCCACTGTTACAAAGGTATCTAAAGACCTTTGTTTTTAGAGGTTTATGTTTTGTTTTGTTTTGTTTTGTTTTTCTCTTTTCACCTTAATGTTCCTGTCTTTGGTCAGTGAAAATCAGGTGCTATTTATTCAATTTCTGTAACACCCACTTCATGGGAATCTGAGTGTCATTAGCTCTTCCCATGGCTTTGGAAAAACAAATCTGTTCTGATTTGGGATTGCCAAATGAGACTGTCTGGGGTCAGACATAAAGGAAGCAGGAAGAGAGCAACAGTGAACAAGGAAACATTAGTATGAAAACAATTTTACTTCTATGAATCATAGAGCCCTTGGTGAAATTAATTAAACAAGGTCCTGGGCACATTCAGAGAAGGAGTTGAAAGGTAGACTACCTCTATGAAGGTGAAATAAGTTCATAGTATTATTTGAAGTGCTCTCAAGAATGTTCCATGCACAAGGAAAAGGGGAAAAAATTGAAAGTTGGGGTTTGTGGGTAGACACAGCATATTTTACTTTACTGTTGCACAAGAGGAAAGCAGTTACACTTCTAAGCACATTAGCTCGACATCAGGGAATAGAAAGACAAACTTTTGGGACTCATGGGTGGGAAGAATGAACTGATACCAGAAGCTTTTCTGTTTTTCCAACTCCGTCAGAGGCAGGAAAAGAGTCTTTGCTACAACCCTTGGATAGCTCTTGTATGCTTAGAGCAGGATTGCTACAGCAAATTCCATGCAGACGTGGACACAGCTTCCTTCCTTTTCAGTCTCAGCTGTATTTTTAGCTCTATGCCCACAATTTTGAAAAACATGTTCACCAACAGATGTACCACTCTGAACTTGGTGAAATGAAGCTTCAATTCTGTAGCTTAATGAAGAAAAGTCAAATCAATACAGTTACAGCCATGTACAATTTTGACAATGTATACATTTTTTACAAAAAAACCCATATAATTATGCTTTCTGACTGCAATCAGGTTTTCTTTTTCTATTCTAAAATTTAACTTTTTTTCTCTTCTTGTAATGTTGTAGCTTTCCCCCCCTTGTTTCTACATAGGTTTCTACTCTTTGCAATATAAACCAGGAAAATAGGCCAGAGTTTTCCTTTCCTTCTCTTTTTTGGGGTTTTTTGGGTTGTGGGGGGTTTTTTTCAGGGTTTCTTTTTCTTTTGGCCCCTACACAAATCTACATAAATCTCATTTAAGCCAGTACTTTTTTTTCCCCTTTTTAAATTTATCTGTATGTGTTCTTGCCAATTTTTAATGAGTACATTGCGGCTTAGTATTAAAATGAAGAACAAACAAAATCATGTCCTAAAACATCCTGTTCTGGCCTGTGCAGGTTTGCATGTAAATTTTAGGCAGGAATCTTTCTTCCTGATCTAAATATTAGTTGCTGTAGCTAATGGAGAATGTTGTTACTTTTCATTCAGTAATAGAACCATAGAACAATCCCATATTTTGACATTTTCAGGGAAACGGGCAGGGAAAGGTCAGTATTTGAACAAGGATGGCATGAATGATTATGACACAGGCATATGTTTCATTGCTGCCTGATAGGCAGGGAAGGGGAGGAAAAGACAGGCATTGGAGGGATGATGGGACAAAGCATAAATAAAATGTGGTTTGCTGGCAGATGAACTTTCTACACCCAATTCTCTAGTGGTGTAAGACAATGGGACCGTGTTGTCTTCTGCCTCCGTATCACACTCTGACATAAGTGTTATTAAATTCTTGGCATAAAACTGTTTCAATAACATGCTATAAAATAGTATTTTTACTTTCTCAGAGCTTGTTAAGTAAAAAAAAAACCAAAACAAAACAAAACAAAAAAAACCACACACACACACACAAAAAAAACCAAAAAACAGAACCAAAACCCTTTTAACTTTTAACTGTTCTACTAGGAGAAAAGAGCATTAAAATAAAAGCTAACAAGTTAGTCTAAGTTAGAAACTTTCCAGTGCCATTAAAGCTGAATGCTTATTCATTAAACCTCAATAACTGTATATAAAACACTTGAATTTGATGACTTCCTAGCAAAGTATGGTGCTCAAGGAGTGCTTCTTGGATTTTTATTTGATTTTTCTCTCAAGTCACCTGAGTGTCTTGGGGTACTTTTTGCCTGGTCTCACAGGGACAGAGACCTGGGACCACTCTCAGCTGTTGGTGAAATGGGTGCAGTTCTTCTCTTAGTGCAGAAGCTGATAAGAGATGAGGAATAGAGCACTTCATTAAACTTCATTAAACACTTCTCAATTAATTGAGATTAAAGCCTGACTATTTTGGACTTTGTTGTTTGTTGATTGCTTAGTCAGACATGAGAAAAACTCATTTGTCTTCTGACTGTGGAGTAGCTGTAAGGAAAGCTCTGTCTCTACAAACTTTGCTTCTGTGGGAGGAACATAGTTTCCAATGAGTAGTTGAAAGTCAAATATCAAAACTTCCTTCAGACCCATTTTTCACTGTGTGTCATTTACATGAATATTCTGATTTTGTACCAAAACAGTAGGAAGGGACCTCTATCTATAGGAGCATAAAGTCCATGAATGGTTTATTGTTGCATGTGACCAAATGCAAATTGCACAAACATGAATCCCTCAATCCATTATAATTTACAAAACTATCACTAGGTGATTGCTACAAAATGCTGCAGGCTTCTTGCCTGTGGAAGAATTTTTCCAACTTTTTTTTTTTTTTTTACTTACAGACTTTGGTATTACAGAGATGTTTAGAAGCAGGAATTTTAATTTTCTTTTGATTTTATGTTTAGATGTTTCCAGATTTGGGGCTATGCTGGAATAAGAACTATCATATACACATTTCAAATTTTAAATTTGATGTTAACACTTGAATCTCAACTTTCTCAAAGTTTTTGGATGGTGGTGGAGTATCTTGGTGTTCTAGACAAGTCACATCTGTAAGTTAGAACAAGGAAATGAAAATTGCAAGGGATAATTTTCAGGAAATATTTTCCTAGCAATTATTTTCTGCTTCTCCCCACCCCTCCTACCCCCAACCAGTCTGTAGGATCAAGATCTGTTCAGTTGTCACTGTTTTAAAAAACTCATGTCAGGCACTGGGGGAGATGTGCATGCGGAGGGTTTCACTGCATACCAATTTTAAGACAAAGATAAATGTAGTCTTTTTTTCTTTTGAAGGCAATGTGTTTGAAATCTGAATCATCCACTGTCAGTAAATGGGACAAAACCAGGACAAATGATGGAATCAAAGCCTAAGATCCTTAGCAAGACCTTAAAAATAAATAAACCTGAAAGAGTGCCAGCATGCATGTACTTGCAGGAGACTGCAGCACCCTTGTTCCTATTCCTCATGTGAAATATTTAACCTGGGCTAATATAAGCCTACTGCTAAGCTGTACAGTGAGAATAATACTATCAGTTACACATTTAAAGAGAGTTGAGTAAGGTCAGGAGTAAAACACAATTTAAAAAAAAATAATTGCATTTAAAAAGTAAGTTTTTCAAGTTTTGGAAGAAGTTTGACAACAAGCCATAAATCTGTTCAACACCTTTCTCTGCTTTCTCCTAAAGACAGTCTTTATCAAATATCTTACCAGCACTTCAGATTTTCTCTTTAAAGTATCTATCAATTATTTCTTATACCAGCAGCAGTCCTTGAAGTTTGAGGCTGCTGCTCTAAAAGTTTGTGTTTATAGCCAAACCCCTTTCAGAGACCTAAGCATGTAATGAGATTTTAATGTAAACTCAGAGATGGATACTGGGAGTCCTCTTTCAATTCCATTCAAAGCTTTAAATTCCCTTTATTTCCTGTCATCCTTTGAAGAAAGGCATTTATTGATAGATTTTTTTTTTTTAAGGTAGTACCCTACTGACTTGGCAGTTTATTTTTGTTGCACCTGAGTGCAGGAAGCTTGTAAATTTTTAAGATTCTGCTTGATGGCTAGTCTTAGTCTAAAACAGTCCAAACTAGATTTCAAACATGACTCTGGTGAGCATCAATATGTAATCATTTATATATTTATAGTTATATTTATTTCTTCATCTTAGTTTGCATTTGCATATGTGTGCCTATCTCTCTGTATGTACACTGAGAGATAAATCTTCATATATACCTATATGTATTAAAATACTTTTAAAATCTGTATTAGGTTTCAAATCAGCACAAGAGTGTACAATTTCAGTAAGCCAGAAAATGCTTTGCTGAAAGAATGTTTTACTTTTCAAACATTTCACTTTAATTGAACACAATATTTTTGGGGTCTTAAATTTCAAATTAAAAAATCATTTCAAACATACAAAAGGGATTATTTTGTTTTGAAACTGTCAAAACAGATCACTTCAGCAACTTTTGGGAACTCTTTTCTGAAGAAGACATTAATTAAAACTGTCTTTTCCTCCTTTAATTTCACCCAGCTGATGTTTTCTAGAAAAATAAATGAAGATAAGAATAAATCATGAGTGGGTGGCTTTTCAGAGAGAGCTCTGCAGTATTTTGTTAACTAATGGGCAAAATTGTATATCAAGATTAATTATAATTGTCAAATAAGTTAGAGTGGCTATTTTAACTGCAATATGAGACATTATTGAAGATACAAAATGAAAAACACACATCCAGTTTAGATAAATAGTCATAGTTTAAGGGATTTAAACAAAACTAATACCTAGCAATGGATACATAATCAATATAATATACTTCTGCACTTAAACCATTTTGGGCTATGGAAAATGTAAATATAACTATCAAATTTTTTGTGGTAAGTTCCAGTCATGACTGAAACATTATAACTATATTTATGTGGTGAGCCCTTGGTAAAAAATAAAATGTATATTGTACAGTAATGTCTAAATTAGTTCCAAAATGTGGGGAGTGGTTTCTTATTTATGCAGATGCTTAAAGATACGTTGGGCGGGTGCAGTGGAAACAGGGTTATAATGATAGTTGGGAATGTTTCAGGATGAAAAGGGTCAAGTGATGGAGGCCCCCACACTCCCCAAGACTCTGCATGTTGTATTTAGGACAATGGTATGATTAGGGAAGGAGAACTGCTTTATTTTTTTGCTATGGGGCACTCACAGTATATAACATTTTTTTTTTATTATGTTATTTCACATAATTATTCATTGGAAACATGCAAAATGTATGAGTGATCTCAGCAGAAACTGTGAAATGGATCTCCCTGTAGCAGGTACAGGGCCAGTGTCTCTGCTCCTCTTCTGATGAATGCTTTAGAAACATTTTGCACAACCATGAGTAGAAAGACAGAATAATGACTGCAATTAGAATATCACAAGCTGGGCCCAGGCTCAGCAGCGTCTTATAGAGACCTTTTTTGGTAATTGTCTGGTTTTACTCTTTACATAACCATAAGGGCTGTATATCTCACCTTAACTCCTTATTTAACATAACAGTATATTTAAAATACACATTTTTTTTCCCCTCTCAAGAAGTACTTTCTGGAGATTTTTTTTTTGCACTTCAGTCAGCACATGCTAAAATATTGACATTAGTTCCATTTTTCCAGTGTTTTAGCTTTAGGGTTTATTAACCAAAAGCCTTTTAATCAAAACACTTTAGTGCTTTCCAGTTTTGCCTAGACAACTTTTCCAGCAGGTCCTGTTGTTTTCCCTGAAAGGAGGAAAAATTAGTAATAAAGTTTAGTTTCTTTAATGCGACCCTGCTTATTTGCAAAGATTGTCTAATGGCTGGTTCCTGTAAGCAATGGAAGAATCACAAAAGCAAAAAAAATATTTCATTGTTTCCAGTCTTAAGGCTCTTTAAACTTGCAAATGTATTCCAAACATTCTCCAACTCCAAAATATACCCTCCAGACTTCTCTTACACAAATGTTCTTTGATTTCTCTGAAAAATAAGTTGGAGAATTTCTTGCCTTATGCTACTCCTCTAACTTCCTGAAACAGATGCTTGGGTGAGTTATGTCAGGCAGCAAAGTAGGATCCCGAGGCCAGCGCCAGGCTTGATGTCCTCTTCCCCACAAAGCTGACAGTGACATTGGCCCAGCAGGAGAGTGGGAAGGCACTGACCTCCCCAGGCTGCTGGAATGCTGGGAAACAGCAAAAGGGAGCAGGCATGTGAGGGACTGTGAGCACTGCCTCATGCTCTCTGCCCTGAGCACTCTGCTTTGGCTCGTTCCCAGTCAGATCTTAGTAATTTCAAATGAATTTTCCATAGACTGCTCCTTCATCACATTAGATTTTTTTTTTTAAGTTTCTACAAAAATAGGTCATTCATTTCCAAGAAGTTTGGTGGAGAGTAGGTGGCTTTGGCAGTGTTTATTTTCTTCATTTGTTTTTTGAGTAGCTATGTATCCTCTGTGGTTTGGAGATATGCACTCATGTTTGGTAGTGAAGTGCCTTTGGTTGTGCTCGTGAAATTTACCCTGTTTAGGTTAAACTGGCAATTTTCATACATGTTAATTGGATTTTACATCTTCTATTTGTTTGTTTTGATGATGATGATATTACTAATTTTCAGAAGAATTTGTCAAACATACCAAAAGACTTCTCCATGGGAAGATATCATTTGATGCTAACTTTATTCTGAACTAAGATACAACAGCTGAGATACGTAAATGTAGAAACATCTATAATGCAGAAATATCAGAAATATTTCATTTTTCCCAGTTCAGCCCCACAAGTACAATGATGATGTAAGTATAAGAAGGTAACCAAAGTACAAAAGGAGAGAAGATGCTGTTCATCATGCAGAAAGATTTGTTTCAAGAGCTAATCTTCTGTGGAAAACTGATTAGGTGTGTGCTCCCACGCTTGAGATAAGAAACCTCTCTGCAAAAGAGGTATTTTTCTCTTTTCAGTTTAGTAGAGATTTTTGCAAGGAACGATGACTACCCTTTTTTAAAACTGAGCTTGAATATTGAAAAAATTAATTCTGTAATACTTTTTAAGCTGCCTTGAACATAGTAAGAATAATGTTGTTATTAATTACAAAGAATGTGATGTATTGGTCCAAGAGTGGAATTAAGTGAGAACGAAATTCAGAGGTCTGAGAGCTGCTCCAGAGAAGTCAAAGAAGTAATGACAATCCATCTAAAATTAATTCCTACATTTTTCAGGCCGCCTTGCTGTTTCCTAACCTTTTAACTGAGCAGATGAACCAAGAACTAGCCTTACTAAGAAATTTCAGACATCTGCTTCCACTTAAAATGCCCTTTCTTGTTTCCTACTTTCATCAGCTTTCTTAGAGAGAGGAATTTCTCTCAGCCAGTGTTGTGATTTACGTGAAATAATCAATAGCAGCATGTGATAATCTGCAGTGTGATAGACTGACAAATACAAACTAGACCAAGCACAAGATGGATCTCTTGTTTCTATAAATATTTTATGCTTTCTCAAAGGACTTAACTTTATGAAGGCCTTGGAGAAATACACATACAAATATAGCACTTTGCTTTGCTCAATTCCAATTACCTTTGAAAATGTAAAAATTTCTCTGGCATATGAACTCTCACATGTTTTGTCTGTGGAAACATGATCCATGAATTCTGGCTTTTTGTTGGGCTTTAATTCTCAATTTTAATTCCTTAGAAGATGCTACAGTTAAGCCAATATTAATCAAAACCAGAGAAGTTTTTCATAAAGTTGCCATTAAGGTATTTATGTCATCATAAATACTGGGGAGAAGGTTGTGCAGGAGTGGGAGACCAGCTTAGCTAAGGGGTTAATCTTATCTTTAGTCAGTTTGAATGAAGACATGTAAGAAGACATGTAAGCTTTTATGACCCTTATTTTCTCTAAGTAAGGCTCTGAGTTTACACTTGGTTTTATATCAGTCCCATGTAGACGTGGTGTTCTAAAAAGGCCATCAGCCTGCTCCAGTGCTACAGTACTCATGGGAGGTTTTTACCATGCTAAACCCTTCAGTCACTAAAAAGTTCCTTATGTACTGTAAAAAACAAGAAAAATACAACCCAATATTTTAGGTTTGAGTTTTCGAATTTATTTCAATAGGAACTGTACCCCTACCAGCTGCATGATCCCTTTGATCCATGCCCCTGATGAAAGGGATGGTCTCATCCTCTCCTTACCACAGCCATTGCTCAGTTTTTCCACCATTACTGTTTGTGCTTCCTTGCATTGAGCTAAATCACTGGAGCACAGACTTTTCTGGGGGAGTGCCAGGGATAGGGAGAAATTGGAAAACAATGCTTTTTTACATAATGACTGAGAGCAATGACTGAGTGCTGGAAATACAAAGCTTTGATAATTCATTGGAAACTACTTCATGACAGTGTATGCAAAAAGTTAATTCCACTTTATTCAGGTAAAAATATAGGGAGGATGAAGCCTAGGTAAAAGGCTAAATGATGAGAATGAGAATGTGAATTGAAGCTGTTTTAAATATGTTTAGAGAATGGCAAGTGAAAGTAGGAAGTGCAAGTACTAGGACTTGTTGAACTTGTTATTTTGTTACTTGGAAATGGGACTGAGCTACTCTGTAAATAAACAGCCCCAAAAGTCCTACAAATCTGAGGCTCAGTCTAGACAATGATGTAAGAAAAGATGCCATGGTGAAAAGGAAAGCTTGGAAAGAACTAGCTTATTCTTTCATAAAATGAGTAAGCAAACAAAACTTGAGAAACTATCCTGAAGCATTTTGTTCTTTACAGAAAAATTATTTGGGGTAGAACACCATACAAAGAGACATCAGGTTATGTTAGTGTACACCAAATGGACACGAATTTGTCCAACAGTATAGACATGAAGAGACTTACACAGTTTTGGGCTGCTTATGAAAATTCATAATTCATTGCAAAAGCAAAAATCACTATGGAGGGGACAGAAATAGGGTTGGACAATATCCTACAATAAGGACACAGCCAGACTGGTAGGGGTTGAACTATAGTATTAAGGCTCTAAGCATGGTTTTATTTCTGAAATCTGAAAAGCTAAAAGCTAAAAGGATGCAATTTAGGATGACTTTAGTGAAAAATTTAGTGCTTAAACACCTGGGGGACATCTTTCCATCAATTGTCATGGCTCCATTGACTTGGTTTAGTTGCAGTTATCCAGGGCCAACATCAAATTATTTTGCTGTAAACACAGACAAAAGAGATAAGGTAGAGTTAAATACAGAGTAAATGAATATTGAAGATACACACATATGAGATTCTTACAGTGTGATAATATTGGCTGTGGAGTTCTACTTAGAGAAAATGTAAGTTGTTCTGTGCTTTTAAAGTGATCCTGAGTGAAGCCCAGTGTAGCGTGCTGAAGTACAGTGATCTTCCACTGGCTGGAAAATGGGCTGTATTCCATAGTTTTTTCCAAGTACTGTTATTCTTTACAAGAAGCCACATAGGAGAAGGATCAAATTTAAGTATTTATATATGAAATAAGTTGTAGAGATTAAAAATTACTTCAAATCAAAACCAGATTTATGAATCGCTGTTGCTTCTCGATTGAAGACAGCACTTACATAGACTCTTTGTACCCATCACTGAGGTTCTGATATCCAGATGCTCTTTTGTAATCTTGCTAACACCTCTGATAGTGAATTGAGGAATCAGCTTTTCAAGTGTGTAGAAAGATCATATTTGAAGTCGTGGTAAGTTTGTGGGTTTTTTGATATTTTTCTTCTTTTCCTGAAGTCATTAAACTAATGTAGTAGTACAACATATCTAAAAGCATATCTGAAAATCATCCTGACCTAAACAAAGGGCCAAGGAACATTGAAGATACATTTATAAATTTGAATACTGTTTGCCCTAAACACTTATAGGCCATTGCTCCAGTACTTGTACCCAGGAACTTATTAGACTTGCAGAAATATATAAGCTCAGATTTTGAATTTCCTTTAGGTAGAGGAAAAGAGGTATAGTTGCTGCAACAGAATGTTCTGCACACCCACACATGGTAAACAAAGCTAAGCCAGAAGGAGAAAAGTATGCTGCTTGGCAGACGTACCAGTAACTTGCATAAGCAAAAGCTATGCCTGTAGCCACCATAAAAAATTAGTTTTTGCTTTAAGATCCCTGTGTTTCAGTTCAGTCAATATAGAAGCTGAAACATAAATTCCATTAACAAGATATCCAGCGTAAAGGTAGAGGAGGACAAAGAAATACACAAAAGGTTCTTGTGTCTCTGTTTTGCTGCTTGTATTTGGCTTTGAGAAAGAAGCTTTTCTTCCCTGATTTGCAGACAATTTCTAGGCTGCTAAATTGCACAATAGGCCATAACACCATGCTTTAAAACTGGCAACACAGAGGTCATTCAGATGCTGTGTTTTGGTAGCGTTAGTGTTACTCTGTGTTAAATCAGAGCTGCATGAACCAGTCCACATGTGCTGTCCTTGGGTATAAAACAGCTGTCTTTAGTCAGATATTTGGATGCAGCAGATACTATCTTTGAAATTTAAGAGAATTCCCACTTTTCCGCTCTAGCAATAGTCATAAACAGATGTCAAGGCTTGAAAAATGAATTCAGATGCTTAAATTTCATAATGCCATGCTTAGAAAAGGGAGAGAGAGGAGGCAGGCAACTGATAACCACTCACAAGGAAACAAAGATACATGGTTAGATGGAGAATTACAACCAAATATGTTGAAATTAATGCTTGTTTTCTACTACAGAATGGGCAACAAGTTCCTCAAGGGTGTTCTGCTTATATACCAGTGAAATCTGTGTACAGAGGAACAAGTTAAGGGCTTGTATCAGAGATTGTGCTGCTCACTGAAGACAAGATGTAGCAGGCCAGAGCAAACTTACCAATTACTCAGCTCCCCAGTGCTGTTAAGTCAAGTGTGTCTTGCTTCAGGAAGCTGGATTTTACTTGCATATCAGCAATTAGGCTACACACAGGGCAAGTATCCATTAATTTCCAATTATCTCCTGCAATAGTATATGTTTCTTAATTGCCCAGGAGAAAAAATTTATGAGAGGATGGACAGCATTTGCATGCATGTGAGATGAGTCTCCCTCCTATTGCTGATCACCCTTTCTCAGGCCTTACTTTCTACCAGCTGGACTGAACCTGCTATTCCCAGAGCAGCATGGCTGTGTGGGGTATTAGGAGGTGTCCAGGTGCAGTTTTCCATTAGGGAAATTGTTTCCCTCCACAGTAAGGAGAACTTACTTGCTTCAGAGGATGTGAATAAAAACATATGGCAGAGAACAAAGCTCAGTGGATTGTTTTATTTTAAAGACAAAAGCATTCAGTATGGTGTTTGACTGAGTTGCCAGAAACTTGCTCTAAAGTTCATTGGTTTATTTTGTGTGCTTGTGACCATGTGTTTAAAGCAAAACCCATGGGTGTAATGTCCTGTGTTGTCCTGACAGAGTGATACCTTAGAAGCAGTAACAGACACAGAGCCAGTGCCTTGCTGGAGGCAACCCAGTTATTACTACATGAAAGAGCATCTTTGACTGACAGCTTCAACTTAGTGGTCTTGCTGTGATTTGGTTTAGAATCTCAGTTGTTTTCCAGGGACCTCATTGCACGTTTTGCCTCTCTTGTTGAAGGAGGTGTCTGGACATTTGTGTGTTAGTCCTTTGTAAGTTGTCTAGCTGGATCATAGAACAAATTCTTCCTGGAGGTTAGATTTCCCTGCCTTCTCTCAGCAGGTCTAAGACTTCAGACTTGTCTGCCTGCAAGTGGGATGGGCAATGGCATTTTCAAGGTTATGTCTCAGTGCCCAGTTCAGAAAAGGGGACTGGTGCTCCAAATAGTTCTTGATCATTTAACTTCTGTCAGCAACACATATTTGAAGGGTTGCATAATTAACTGAAAATAAAGTATAGAAGCTCCCAAACAACTGTGAGCTCTATCTCACCTGCCCAAATCCCATTACTGACTGGTGTGTCAACCTAAAAACTAATACTGCAATCGTTGAATGAATCCATGCTGTTTTTCCATTAAAATGATTTTTTTTTTTTTTTTTAGGTTACACAGCTGTCTCTTGCTGTCTTGACATAACTGCTTGTTGATTAAAATTCTTGGCACAGAACCGCCTTTACTTGTGGGTACATCATCTTTGTGATTATTAATGCTCCTCAGGGAAACTGAAAGTACATAATCTCTGATTTGTAAAGCAGAGTTCTTACTGGTATCTCATTTTATAGTATTTAAAATAGGGGCATAGTTATTATGTTCCTTTGATTTAATAGATTATTTTAGAAAATATATTTTATAGTAAGGTGGTTGTGAGGTGGTTGTAGCCACAGACCAAACAAACATGGACATGGATTGTACAGTAACTCAGCTTCTTCTCCCAGCCACGTTTTGCCTTTTCTTTTCAAAGCAGTCTTGTCAGGATGAACTCAGTTCCAAATAACTGCTTAATGTACCTTGATTCTAGACTGGAAGTCAACAGAAGTCTTTCAAAATGTCTCTTGCCCACAAACAGCAGTTTGAGCCTTTCTTTCCTCTGCCAACACAGCACAGGTAGCAGGATTAGCATTGTCAGTGAGCAAAACTGCTCTATTCAGGTCCTTACTTTTAGGTGTTTAACTTAAACCACTCAAGTTTAAAACATCTATCATTAGAATTACACAGTGAACTCATAAAATCTCTCAGGTTCAAAAGGCTGGGAATCAACAAACACTTTCCTTTTATTTAAACCAGAGGTTTAGTGTTATCTATGAAACAAATTATTACCTCTCTGAACCCAAAATTTGCCATGTTAAAATATTAATTTCTTTTGCCATGGCCATGCTAGTCTACTTAAAAGTTGGGTAAATGATATGCAATAACTTTCATAAAGTATATGAAGGAAGCCAGCTTATGTATTAAATTTATTTAGTCAAAATCATAAAAGATAAAAATTAACAGAAGAAACCTAGCATGGAACCATATCTAAATTCAAGTTCATTAAAAAATGTAGTTTTGTTGAAAAAAAAATATTTTGCGTAAAGATTTTTACTTAGGTACTCATTATGCTTATGTGTCACCACCCCAAAAATGTTTGCACAAGCATAAAGAACTTTTCCCAATTTAAATTCAAGAGAAGCATAGAGAATTTCTTAGTTTCTGTTTCAGAGTACAAAATTATTGGTAATCCTGAAATTTATAAGGGACAAGAAATCTGATTCTTACATAGATGTAAAATTATATAAATACATGCCTTCTCATTAGATTATTTTGCAGTAAATTACTCCAGTTTTAAAGACTACTTTAAGTACAGATGCATTAATAGCTAGCTTTAGATTACCAAGCTGTTAAAATCATGGTTAATGGTTCTTTTCTGGTAAAAATGATTCAGTACTGTAAACTCAGTCCTACACAAAAAATCTTACCTTGGCTTTCTCTGGTGAAATCAACAGTTCTTTAAGGAGAATGTTATGTCCAGTTCTTGCTTTTGAAACTAATAAACAAATAGTTGTGAAATAGTTTTGTAGAGCCACTTAATTTACATGTTCTGTCATTCCCTTAGAAAAGAGATAATTGCAGCAATTTCTTATTCTGTCAAGTGTTCACAGTGAGAAAATATTCAGTATCATGATGGAATTAAAGTAAGATGGAGAGTATTTGCTAATATGTTTATGGGAAAGAGCACATGTGTAGTACCAGCACCTAGGGAAGCAGGAGTCTGGAGAAGTTGGAAAGTTTGCTGCTAGCACATGTTCTCAGGATGATTTTCCTTATCAAATTATCAACAAACTGGCATATTGATGACATTGTCTTTGGAAATATTGTGATTAACATTTTTGAAATATTTTTATTAAAGCTCTACACAACAGAACTTGTTGCATAGAAACTAATGAAAATTGTATTATGCCTGGTACAAACTCACTACTAACTCATTACTGTGGTCAATTAGTGAAATTCAATTTTGAATGTGTTAGCCAAGCTCCTTTGAGTTCCTAGTTATTTATATATATATGTATATATGTATGTATGTATGTATGTAATGTATGCTGTTGTAAACATACCCTGTCTTTTTAACCAAACATATTTCTTTTGTCTCTTTTGAAGCATCCATGTTTGAGTTATTAGTGTCTATGGGGGAAGCAAAAGGAAAGAAAGGTGACAAAGGCCATTAGCCATAGAAAATAAATATGCAAAATAATGTTCACAGGCAACAAGTATTACACAATTTACAGTGCATGTGTCTCTACGTGCAAACTGATTGTTTTTACATACAGCAACAATAAGGTTCCAGACATATCTTTTAAGTGTATCTAGATATTAAAATATGTGATCCGTGAAACACAATCTGTCTTTGTAATCTATGTAGTTATTACCATAGAGATTTTAACAAGGAAGTCTGTTTTTTTCCCTATAAACTAAATCTTCCTTTCCCTGAAATTCCCCAGCTTCCACATTACCATTTAGTCTTATGTAGAAAACATGTGCAAAGTTAGTTGTTCTCCTGATCAAATTTGCATTTCATTTGGTGTTAGAGTGCTTTAAAGAGTCAGCAAATACTGTGTATGTTTCAGACCCATTACGGACAGAATGTTCACTTTATGGAAAAACTGAAGCTCAGGATGGTAACTTCCTTTACTGAAGTTTATTTTACTGAATGGCATCAAACATAAAACATAAATGGTTCTATCATATAATTAGCTAAATTCCCCCTGTGGTTCTGTTAGCTCCAGCCAGGCTTTTCTCACTTGCTTTTTCCAGAGGCGTTCCATTGTGTAAAGCTCTGCTATTGTTTTACTGAATGGAAGAACATGGAAAGAACAACCAGTGGGCAGCTTTAACCTCACTTCACCCCATACTGGTTTTAAAATTCAGCTGATGGTCTTCAGTAGAAAAATGAATGATTATATCAAATGGCTTGGAAAGTGAAAGAAGAGGCTGCATCTACAAATTATTCAAAGTAACCCACTGCATTTTAGGGTAATGCACTATAAATCATGGTATTTAGTGGCCAGTTTCATTTATAGCACACTAACAGGCAAAGAGAGACAAGTGTTTCATGTATATCTTCATGAAAACACTATAAAGGCCTTGCCTCAGTGTGAATCATGGTCAAGTCTTACAGGTATTTTCTCTTATATCTTGGAGCCTCATCTTACCACTGCTGAGGTCAGGGAGAGTTTAGTGATTGAAAACAGGCTTGCAGTGATACCATCCCTCCAGACTCTTAATAATCAATTCAAACAGCTAATAGCTCAAAAAGAATCCTCTTATGTCTATCCTGCTTCCTCAGTTGAACATTTTGCTCAAATTAAAGTGCTGGTTTCTTATCATTCTTAATTGATATTCTTGATCTCAAAGTAGGCTATAAATAGTACCCCTTTGCAGTCTGTGATGTGCAGTCCTGCAGTTCTCACTTTCTTTGCCTGCTTGCTTTTCTTGAAAACACATTTTTCCTTTTATATATAATAAATGAATGACTGGATTCATTGATTCCAGTTTGTGGTGACATCTGGAATTTACTGGGCAGTTTTAAGTTTGAAGCAAGGTTCTTCACTGTTGAAAGTAAACTGAAAGCATGCAGTGATTTTGGTGTTATGAGATATCATTGTTTACACAAAGGCAAGTGCAGTCCAACCTAGACAAGTTTGGGGCAGCTGACTTTGAATGGTACAGGTCAGAGCTCTGTCAGTGGGGCATCAGGGAAACCGAAAAACAGAGAAAATGCTTCTTTGTACTTCTATGAATGATCTAAAGTGATCAAAGTTTTCAAGTTTAAACCTGACTTGAGTACCTTCTCATGACACTGAAGTAATTTGTGTGAGTGCAAGCAAATGTCAGTTAATTTCTTCTGATGTGCACATGAACTTTGACAAATAACAACACTTCCATTTTTCCCTTGGACAGGCATATGCTGCTTTTGTATTCCATTCCAAAAGGAGCACCCTGCTTCTGCATCCTCACTAATGCAGTGGCTCAAATCCTAGTCAAATGTCAAGTCAGAACACAACCCAGTTCTCTTTAAATACGTGTAAAGATTTCACATTATTGTTTCCCCTTGACTGCCAGGGATGTGATTTTTTAGGACAGAAACAAAGAAAATATATTTTCAGATTACATTTTCTTCCTTTCAGCTTCATGGCTCCTCTCTAATGAATAAAAACAAAACAAAACAAAAAAACCCAAAACCATGACATGCTGAGTAAATGTTACTTGAAAAAATTACTTCTGAAACATATTAGCTGCCTACAGTGACAGTCCAGATTTCAGTTCAAAGGAAGTTGTCCTGAGCATCACAGGCACTTTAGAATATGTCCTTCCTACATTCCTCTGAAACCACAGGACATCCTGAATAATAATAATAATAATAATAATAATAATAATAACAACAACAACAACAACAATAACAACATAAATATTCTGTGGATTGTTCAGAGCCAGGAAACAGCAGTATTAGAAGAGGAGAGAGAAGCTGTACTTAAATAAGAAACTATCAAACCTTTCTTCTGTACTCCAAAATCTCAAACTGATTCCTGAATTGAGTTCAAAACACTCATCTGTGTTTTCTACATTATTTGAAATATAATTAAAATGTTACGATGTGTAGGCTAATGCATGCTGTTTATTTTGGAAGGGAACAGTCTCAGTGACACTTTTATCTTGATTGTCCTTGAAGGTTTTATGTCTCAGAACAAACCAAGCCTATAGAAATAAAATGTACAAGTAAAATAATATGTCCTTGGCAGTTAAAATGCATGTGTATGCTATTTACTATTTTTCAGGAAGAAAGAGAAAATGATTAATTAATTCTGCTAAGTTTTGTCACAAAACCTAGCTAAGGAGATGTACTGGGGGCTTGGCACTGCTAGCATTCAGGGATCTTTTAGAAAAGCAAATTGTACTTCTCAAGACAGTGTGTACTCTGTTCCCTTTTACTTCCTTAAGAGGGCACATCAGAGACTAAGGAAATGTACATGGAAATGCATCCAAATCCAGTACTCCTATGTTTGGTGAATAGAAACTGTTTATGGGTGCTATTTACTTTGAATATAGAGTGAAGAAATACCTCACCATTAAATAACATCTCTCTGAGATGTTTTCATGGTACATGAGCTTCACCACCTAAGTTATACTCACACTTTGATTTGAGCAAGCATGTTTTCTGTTCATTATTTATTTTGCCTGCTGTATTCATCATAAATTTGTTATATATTTAATGCTTTTTCAGAAAAAGAAACATTTTTCATTCCTCCAAAGAGGGTAAGAAGTTTAAATAGTAATAGTAACTCAGAGATAGGGGCAGCAAACAAGTACTTTTAATAATGTCAATCCTTCATAAAGGGAATTAAGTTTTTCTCATGGTTTTCACATTCAGTTTTGCTGGAAATCTTTCTTAAAATTTTCTTTTTTGCTGTTCCAAGGTGGCTTTCTGCAGTCTCACACTGCAGGGCAGTCTGTACTGTCCCTAATGCCAAAAGACTGATAGAATCTAAGACAGAAACCCTCTGAGGGAATGCAATATTTCACTTCACCAAAATGAAAACACAATCCTTTGATTGTAGCAGAGTTTGGTTTTTTTCCTTACAAAGGCTAAAACATTTTGGCAGCTATGCTGTTTTTCTTGTGATTTGTGGTATTGTTTATTATGAAAACAAATTGCTCATCTACTGGAGCATATTGAGCCAAATTTGCTGATGTCAGTGAAGATACCCTGCGGCTTAAATAAGGTTGTTACAGTCCATGCAGGAACTTAAGAGGCTTATAAAAATGCTGCAGAGAAACATCCCAGTTTTGGAGCTTTGGAACATTTGTAACTGGGAACCCCTGGCAATGTGGAGTGAAAGTAGCATCCAGCATTTGGGTTGGCCTTCAGTTTTAAATGGAAGAGGTAAAGCTTCACTGATGTCTGGCAGCAGAAGTCTCCAAGAGCAGAGGACAGGAGTCAGATTTGAGTGAATAGTATCTCACATGTGGTGGATCAGCAAATTCTTAAACCGACCGTAGCCAGCACCTATTTCTTCTCTCAGCACCAGCATCACCACAAATGCCAGGAAAACCATGCCTCCAACAGTGGGAAATCTCTGCTCCATCTGAGCCTTTTGCTCTGGAAAACACAGTTGAATGCTAAGAGAACAGCACAGATCTTTTTTAGTGACTCCTCTGCTTTTGAGACACAATGAACTCCATGCTCAAGCCCAATGAGAAAAAAAAATTAACTGTTTCTTTCCACGGCAGTGTAGAAAACCAGATTTCCTAACCACTGATAATAATTGCTGCCCTGTGGAGGAAGTACTGAGTCATAAAAAAATGCTTTCCCAAGTACTGAAGAGACAAAAAAAGACATGACTGGGGAAAGGGAGAGTTTATTTCATATCATGAAGGTCATTTGTTAGGAGGTTCAGGTGAGGGGCTGCTTCCCAGCTGCTTGTTGGGTGAGGTTCTGATATTCTACACACTGGGTAATGGCATGGGGAGAAAACACCTCATCTGCATTGACAGTAAAACATCATGGACCCCTTAATTGTGAGAAATGCAATGTCTTGATCTTTGTCTATTAACTAGTACTAGCCATGTGCTACTACAGTGGGTTGAACAGCGCATCTGTGACCCAGCACCATTGTTGCAATGTATGAAGAGAACATTTTTGTAGTGAGAGTAGCCTTGCTGGGTATGCAGTTTTATTAGGCTGTGACAGTGTACTTTCACAGCAGTTGGTTCAGTCAGCCCCATTAAATATGAGGTGTTCCAAGCCTTTCTGCTTCACTCCTTTCAAGTCTGCAAAATGGACTTCTAAGATTGACAGAGTAATAAGGAGACAGCACTGCCCTCTTTCACCTTGGAATATGGAAATGTAGAAATAATACAGACTGTTTGTACTTCATGTCTTATTAAGATCTGTATCTTTATATATACTCACGTCTATGGATGTAATTTGTGAATGTAATGTGCTTTTTTCCAGGAACATTGGCCCATACAGGCCACAGGGCTCCATTAGATTGCTGCCTGCTAGCTTCATGTAAGCCCTANCAATAAAATAATTACAATTTCACAAGTGGACTCTCCTTGGGAAAATGGATTATATATGTTTCCCTCTCTCTTCAAGGGCAAAATTATTTTAGCTGAAAATTGCATAATTCTGTTTCTTTTACCTAAGGCAAGTTTTGCCAGTGAGCCACCATCAAAGGTATGCATTTAAGCAGAAAACCAGCATTTCTGGCTGTAAAGAAAAGCAACATTATCTCTACTTTGTTTACTTTAAATGAGCCAGCAATGGTTTAGCACGAACATGGGAGTTCAGCCTTCAGGTAGGTAAGGGGAGAGAGAGCTCCTAGGAGAGGCAGAGAGATGAAGTCCACATATTATATATGGCAATATATGCTTATGTGTTTATGCCTGGCTCAGAAGGTTTAGGATACCTCACTGGGCAAAGCTGTGAGATGTTATCTCCTCTCCATCAGCCTGTTTTGCTTGGGTGAAAACTGACCACCATTCAGAATTCCAAGTCCCTCTCCCTGTGAGAGGCAGAGGGCAGGGTTGGTGGAGAGCTCTTGCTGGAATGCCTTTAACCCCTCTGAACTTCATGCAAGAGAGGTAGAACGTAGCTGCCATTACCACTTTCCTCTATACTCCCATAAGAAAACTTGTTCCGTGAAATTCAACTGACCAGATAACTAGAAAGGGAGAAGAAAGAAAGTGATAATACATGCACTGTGAAACTTTATCTTAAAATGGTCTGGTAACATTGAGGAGAGGTACTCAAGTTACTGCTTTTATAACTACTGTAAACAGGTTAAAGCTCTTTGTTGCTGAAACCATATGGAAAATGAATTCTTTGTCAAAGAAATTGATACTTCACTTGGCATGCTGCTACAGTTTTGAATAATTTTAAAGTGAAAGTTGAGAGGGTTTGAAAATCTTTTTCTAGAACTATAATATGCAGGTGATTTCATTAGAAACACTTTCACAGAAATAAAATATGTAAAAGATATTTTTAATGCCCTGATTTCTTGATATTCACACATTATTTACTTTCATTCTGTTAGCATACTGTCAAATGCAGTGTTGTTTTCATGTATAATAAAAGCACCATCCAGATCCCTTATGGATATATAACTTAGTTAGTTATGAAACTAATGGAAAGGATCCCACTGACTTCAAAGACCTTGGAGTTGAAGACTTTACATAAATTGCTAATTAAACTTGATTAGTGAGTAAGGTTCATCAATGGAAAAAGTTTACTAGATTCATAGCCTACCTGAATAATAGATAGTGGAATTAAGAAGGTCTTGCAACTTTATTGCTGAAGTTCTGTTTGACCACACCACAGCATGAGCTACAGTCCTGTATTGCTTTTCATCATAATAATCACCTGCTTCATAGAAGTAAGGTAAATTTTCTTTCTAATATGAATTTTTGCTGTTTACATAAGGCAGTCTTCCTTTTCATTGAAACTTTTGTTATGTTTCCTTTGAAAAACAATGATACAAATTAAGGGAAAGAGAGTATAATTTACATTAATGGGATTAAATTAAAAAAGGAACAATTATGCAGAATATCAGGGGAAACATTTGTCTCTTAGAGAAAGATCTGATAGAGTATGGAATTGTCTCCTGCAGGAAGCAAAGGAAGCCATATCACTTGAGGGAGTTTAAAACTAGATTGAATGCAGCACAGAAAAAACAGCATTTAAATGGAATTTGGAAATGGGCCTGCTCACTTGTTAGGCCTTCTGTATATACTTCTCTAATACCTAGAAGATTTTTAAGAGTTTACAGTTTTAGGAAAGCCTTGTGTATGCTTAGGCTTAGCTGTGGTATTGATCATACTAAACATTTTACATCAGACATTACATTAGACAGTTTTCAGTAACCCACATGTAAGGCTAACCAGGAGAATCTTCAAGGAAAAAAGGATCAAAATAAGGTGAAAATGAAAGCCTTGTGGCTCTGAAAGGGTTCTTAATGTGCCTGTACCTTCTGATGTTTACCAGTTTGCCTCACTGTGGTGTAATCACTTGACTGTCCAAGTGGAGGGTGAGACTCTGACCTGCTGGTATGAAAAGCAGAGATTGAGTGAGGGCAGTATTTGGCTGACAGTGCTGACTATTACCCTAATTCCCTGGTTATCAATGGTTTAGTTGATTAAATACCTTGTATGTGCATTGAACTGGCTGCAAAAAAATTCAAACAGAATACTTCTAGAGAGAACGATATTTTGCTACTAGATTTTTGGTTCCACTGATTCAGCTACTTGAAGTCTGCAGCTGCCTGACTTATTTTATTTGGTTAACAGACTTTGCTGTGTGTATTTGACCTCATTAAATGGAGGGCATATGCAATAAATCCTACTAAATATGCTGTAGATAAGAATATTACATACTCCGAAAATCTCTCTTAATACACCATGAAAATATTATTTTCATTAAAATGAAAAATGCTGCTGCAGAATGTATATTGGAATGAAGAAAAAGTTATTTTCCTCATGTTTTACTTAAAATTATTAAGGTGTACTTTGAAGACCATCACAGCATGGCTTAGAATTAATCAATAAACTGTTCCTAAACACCATTTGCCAGGAATAATCAAACAGGCATATGTTTAACACTCAGGAAACATTTTGAGGATTAAAAGTCAGAGCGTGGAGAGGAATATGAAATCCTAAACCTTCCCCTGCACTCAGACAAGCAGACAGACACATCATGAGCAGCTGAATCAGACTTCAGGAACTGCTTCCACAAATTATGAAAATGTTTGGCAAGATAAAATGTACCCTCAGCTGGAAGAAAATGATTCAGTGGTCACATGATGTCCCATGGCCATAGCTTTAAAACAGACCTTCAGCAGCATACTCAACATGTGTTGGTGATCACACAGATGAAAGAGTGTGTGGTACAGATGGGAATTCCAGGGTCCTACACGAGGCCTTCAGGAATTACAAAAGAGAGCATTTACGGTGTGCTTTTAGGACAACTGTGGAAAAAAAAGTGCCTTTGTCAGGACAGTGGTTATGGCAGCTTTGTTTGCTTGAACATATTGAAGTACTCACAGGTACACATATGGAATTGGAGATTAATTCATCTGTCCCTTGATGCATTCTTCATCAATGAAATAGCAAAATAGAACAAAATGGAAAAGATTGCTCTGGAAAGAAAAGCCACATTCAGTGTAAATCATAACAAACAAAAAAAAAATCAGTTAGGCTTATTGAATTATTTTTTGCATTCCTGTGGACCTGAACTGCTCCCCTAAGGTACTTTGCCAAGCTGCATGACTTGGCAAAATAACCCCCTAGATACGTGTTGGGTATATAATGAAAAGATTTGAAAAAGTATTTGTAATACGGAGTCCACCACCACCAGTTTTTGTCTTTTTTTTTCCCTGTAAATTTATTTATTTGTTTTAAATGGTGAGGAGGATGTGTGTTTTGATATTTTAAATAATCTCAGTTATACTTTTTTATTTTTATTTTTCTGTGAATTTGTATATCCAGGGTTCTTCTTTTATGGGAGGCCAGTTAAACCTCAAAGCAGACAAACAATTTCCTTAAGATTGACTGTAGCTTCAGATTGACATTCTTTAATGAGTCTAATCCCCAAATCCTGCCTTGCTGAAAACAGTCTAAGTTCACGGAGGTTTCTAATATTTCAGTTCAACTTTTAGATGTATAACAAACCCTCAGACCGGGCAAGAAGTCAAAACAAGCAAAGATCTCTCTGGGGTTTTTTCAGTGTGTTCTCTGGAAACACATAAATCTCAGTGTAAGGTTTATCAGGCATATTTTCCCTTGGATCTAATGTAACTTTCTGATTTTTCTCATGAAGCTCTACACTGGTATAAAGGCATTTATGTTTATATGCAACATTTGTTCTTTAACCTCATAAAAACTTGGCTTTCAGGATTAATTTCTTAGGTGATTTCTATACGTTTTTCAAAAGTAGAACTGCTTAAATGCTTTTAAAATTAATGGTACAATTTGAGACAGCACCAATTGTCAACTGAGATATGTGGAATTGCATCAGAGATTAAATTAGCCCAGTGTTAAAATTATTGATGTTGGGCCAAAGACTAACATTTTAAATGACTCTTCATCCAGTCATTATTCCTACTGATCTTTGTCAGGTTTTTCCTTGCACAAAGAAATGTGAGTTTGGCTCCTTAAGCTGTGTGTCATTAAAGTAAAATTGTTGACCTTTCTAGTAGATGATCACAGTGACAAAGTCAGGATTCTTTCAGGCTGGATGGCTACAAGATTAAACTTTGAGGATTTATAATTACAGCAAAAACTAGTTTTACCAAAGCATCCAGCCAAGGATAGACCTTTTCTATACTCTGTAGATTATAAATTCAACCTGATTTTATGGCAGAAGTGATGATTAGTGTTGCAGTCAGCCACCCAAGGCAGCCACTCTGCTCTAACATATTTTAATCTCTGTTTCTTGGATGGTGCCGTTACAAATTACAATGGACCATTTAATTATGTAATTTCATTGATCAGATTTACAGTTGCTGTCTTTGTTCCTAATACCTGTAATTATGCTTGGACTTAATGAAAAGGCCACAACAAAATGTCTGAGGAGCCCTATAACCTGGTTTTCCACATTCCTGGCCTTTTGTTTGTTCCAGGATTTGTAACACAGTAATTGATAATGATAGGTGGTAGATGAGATAAGTGGTTTTACTGTAATTCCAGGAAATTAGTTGCCCTCATGGCCAGAAGCATATTTCATCCAACTGTTTTATAAGTATTTGTTAAGGAATAAAAATAGTAATAATAATAATTTTTTAAAGAAACCAACTATACCAAACAACAACAACAAAAAATCCATGAAACCCTAAAAAGAGAGAAATCCTGCATAAATGAGCCAGGATAATAAATTATAGTGGTAAAAAACTAAGGCAAATAGGCTGGTAGTGCAACTTGGAAGCATTGCTTTCTCTGTGCCACGATTTCCTCCTAAATAACACTGTTACAATTTTAGTCATACTTTGATATTATTGCTTGTATGAACATGGCTCTTGTGATTTTTTTTTTTCATGTTGTAGTTTACAGCATTTCTAAGTTACATGGCATGGTTGAAACATAACTCTATATCTGTGGTAAAGATCCATTTGTGATAAGCAGTGAAGGAATGGGACAGAGAACGTTTTTCAATCATTTAATTTCAGTGATACTCGTTTAAATGGCAATTTAGTGTAATCTTGGGTCATAATTTGTAACACACCCTTCTGAGAGCTGACTAAATTCCCATTGATTTTTCAGTTCTGGATGTTGCCAGAATGTTGCATGAAGCTGAAATACCCAAGCTCTAGTGTCATTGAAGAGGCCACAAAACATTCATGATGAACACACCTGTTGTGTGTTATTGAGGAAAAACAAAGTGTTACGGCTTTGGAAAAAGAAATTTCTAGGAAGTCACTAAATCAGATTACAAAAGAGATGGACGACTAATACTTAAAAGACAAAGAACTTGTGAAGGGTAATTGCAGAGCCAGTGTATCCTATTTGGAATAAGCACTTAAATGTGTCAGCAAGACTTGTGGCAGCATCTGCTGAGCACATTTTGATGCCATCCTTTATAGCTACTAATTTTTACAAGGCATAGCTGTTTCTGAAACATATCTGAGATTACAGTTCTGTGAACAGCTGAAAAATCTATCAGTTTCTCAACACTGAAATGAGCTGGACTTTTCTCTTTCTTGTCTTTCTGTCACTCTTTCCACCCTTCCTTTGTCTTTCCTGAGTAGTTTTCAGCAGCGTTATGAAGCTGGATTGATTCAGAGAAGGATCCAACTAGCTTTAGCTCTTTGTCTCTATGGATCTTGTAGGAAAACATATCAGATGGATATTGAGTGGAACGTCATTCTTTTAGTAAAAAATGTATTCTTAGAGCTACTAACTGCATTTTGTGGATTCTGAGAGATAGTGCTAGCTGAAATATGCTGGGTGCCTTGTACTGATAGTAAGATGCAATGTTAAGGTCAGCATAGGCTTATAGGGAAAAAGTATTGGACCTGTGTGTGTCAATTCCTTCTGTGATGTTGTGCCCTGAACCTGTGCGCCCAGTTATCTGAACTGCACACAGTCACTAACTTGCTAACTGTCTTGTGAGGTGCAAATTATGTGTTTAAGTTTAAACCACACAGAAGGATGTGTTCTGGGACTGCAGGTGATACCTCCAGCTCACTGGTGTCATCAGAGTGCTGAGCCCTGAAACATCTGTATGAGGTAGTGGAGGGACAAGATAAAACTGGGTTGCTTCAAAGAAATTTTCTAAACTTAAAATGCCAGAGATATTGAAATATCAAGCAAAAAATATATAATTGGGTTAATATGCAATATTCTTGGGCAAAAGAGATATGTTAATATCTAGTGATCTGGTCAGTCTGGTAACTGGTCAGTCATCCTCCTGCTCATTTTCACAGAGGATGATCTGAAAACCAACAAAGTATAGTAAAAGCCGTACCAGTTTCAAGTAGAGGCATTTTGAGAATAATACTTCTGCATGGAAATTTTATGACAAAAAATATTTTTAGACTCCTTTTTCTAAGGGAGTTGGAAAGTACTTAGGAAATGAGTAATTCTCAGAATAGGCAGGAATTTACTTGGGAAGCTACTAATTGCTGGACACTAGAGAAGTACTGGCATATCCATTATTCCCTGGCCATCAGCGCTCCTCAGTAGAGGTCCATGTGATTAATTGAGTGAGCCTGGTCCAGACAATGAAGAGTGTTAACAGGACCTTTGCAGAGCTGGTGGGAAGTGTCTGGTTATTAGTGTTGCACACAGGTGCAGAAAGTTGAAGAATTTTTGTAGCCGTCAATGTTTCTTCGGGATGTCCATAAAAGAAATGCTGGAAGTGTGAGAAGACATCTGATATATTAGAACTTGCAGATCAGATGCAGAACAGCTAAGAAGGGAAGAAAAACTCTATTTGAGTCAAACAAGTTACACTTGGGAAATAAATGACAAAGAGTCATTCAGTGTGTGAATGAATCATGTGCTCAAAAGGATCTTGGACTTTGTGAAATGCTTGAGGCCCCATCAAACAGTGAGTGTATGTGGATTAGTTATAGACCCTAGTCCTTGTGTGCAAGCTAACAAGCTATATCAAAAACCAGGAGCATGAAAATGGAAATTTTATATGTTTATGTCAAGGAATGTTAGAAATTTGAGGAAGAGAGAGAATTCTAATATTGCTAGAAATTAATATGCCTATCCTATGAATCTTCTTTTAGTATGATTCTCCAAAAAAACCCCATATTACTTGTACTTGTTTATGTTTACTTCAGAGAAGTAATAAATTTCTTTTAGCTGCTTATCATTCATAAAATATATTTGTTGGCTCATTAATCTGTTATAATAAAAAATCCACATATTACTTTGTAGGAATAATATATATAGATAGATTGCTTGTCTTATCTAAGCTAAGTCAATTGACAAATGTCTTCAAAATTTCTGTCATCTGAGATCATATTATTGACTTTGGTTTATATTGGCTCCTCAATATAAAGTGTAGGGGTATAAAGATGTAGGACTTTTTAGTATATGACTCAGACTGTTCTTTTAATATGTTTAATTGAATTCTAAATGCTTTTTAAAGAGAACTTGTAAAAAGGTGTAAGCATTATATCACTTTTTAACAACCCTTCTATACATCTGAAAAAACTGGCACTTCAATGCCTCTTGTGTTTCTTGCAGTACTGAATGTCAGAGGACTTGCATTTTAAGCATGGTTCTTTCTGCTAATAACTTAGTGGTTCTATTTATTGATTTCTTGACAGTCCCTATTTCTTTCATTTTCTTATTGATTTTATTTAGACATAAACAGAGCACAAACAGAATATATATATACATATATAGTATTTGGTTTGGGGTTTTTTTGTTGTTGTTGTTGGTTTTGGGGTTTTTTTGCTTAGTAGTTAGCATTATTGTCATGCATTAAATCTATGGATAAATATACTAGAACAAAGTTTTAGACCACTCAAGAAATTTTTGCAAAATATTGTGTCATATGTCTCTACCCGTGTAAAACTGCATAGATCCATGTGAAATGGTTTTCCTTCTATTCTTCTGCCTTTTAAGCAAGCTTGATGTTTTTTTTTCTTTTCTTTAAACAAGGTAACTTATTTTTAGAAAACTAAACAGCAGAAATCCAGGGCAAATTCCAAGACAGGATATATTTCATCTAAAGAGCAGCCTGTGTTCTAGGGCCATCTTTGCTTTTTTAAATCTTTGAATTGTTTCTTATTGTACAGCTATGTCCTCACAGAGCTAAGATTTATGGCCCTCATTAATGTAATTTATAAGACTAAATGACAAGCATACTAGAGGATCTGCAGCTGATCCAGTCAGCAACATACAGATAATTCAGATTTGTCCAACCTGGTCTTGTCAAGTCAAGCAAAACAAAATCAATCAGTGAATAGAAGAAGTGGGAGTACTTAAGCTGAAAAAGAGAGTCTGCTTCCTGCTAGGGAAGTGGAGTTGGCAATCTGAGCCTTTGCATTTCAGAGAAAATGCTGCAGGAATTGATTTGGGTTTTTTTAAGTGTTGAAAAACTATGAACATTCCCTGAGAAATCCCCTTCTTGCTTTCATCTGTGCTGTCTTGAAGAGTGGCATGATGGCAGTGCTTGGGAATAGCTTTCTCAAAGAGAGTCCAAGTCAGAAAATTACTATTTGTCAGAGAATCAGATTTCCATCTCTCAGCCACTAATAATAACCTACAGAAGTGTTCACTTTCAGTTTTCAATGACCTCTTGTACTTGCTGCTGCCACAAAAATTGTCAGTTGACACAACTGGTATTTTCCCTCCAGCTAAGAACCAGCTATGACTGTGAGGCATTGGTCAAGGAGAAGAAAGCTGAGTCCTTGAATAGGGAATCTGATCACCCAGGCTGGGGATTCCTCTCCATCTTTATTTCCCATTTGCCTGCACATGCATCACCAAATAACACAATTTCAAGCCTTGGGTTGAGCAGGGGTTGAGGTGGTGGAAGCTTAGTTCTGCTACCAACGTTGAGTTTACTGCACTGAGGCCTGCCTGCAGACAGCTTTTCTTGGAAAGAAGACACCAACTTCATGTCCAAAGAAGCTGCTGAAAGTTGTGTTCTCCCTGGAAGGATGCTGGAGAGTCAACAGCCCTAGACATCCTGCCTCACATGGATTTTAGCTGATAGCTCTAGCGTGTGGTGTGTGCCCAGTGCCATGAGCTAGTCAGAGACATGTGAGCCTGTTTGTGCACAGTTCATTAAACAAGGAACTGGTTTTTGCTTTATGAGCCTTGTTTTCATGCTTGTCTGGAGTGATATACAATGAGGTGTTTTCGGTTGAAGAGATTTGAAAATTTGTAGTAACAAAATCTGGTTTGCTCTAGGTCAAAGCAGGAGTAATGCGCTGCAATTTATGTCTTGGGTCACAAAGATTAGAAGAGAAAATTCATAACACTGTGTTTACCTCCTGGCACAGCAAAAAGAAGCAGAAAAGGCAACATCTTCACGAGCAGCTGCTGGGCTCCCTTTGCTGGTGGCTCTTTAGAATGCTGTGTGATCAGAGTCTACACAGGTAGACAGTTGAGCCAAAATTTTTAATTAGTGCTTTTTCAGCTCTATGTACCCAATGATCTCTAGGAGCTTGACTTTTGGCCATAAACCAGTCTAATGCTTTAAGTCATTGTGGGCCTGAGATTACTAGTGACTAATTTATGACTTGTTCTCTCCGCAGTTAGTCACAGTACTGCAAGTTTCCTCAGTGTGAAGTGGCAACTAAGAGGAGGAACTAGGGCAGAGAAAAAGATGGGGAAGAAAACTGAAATGGGAAAGATTTATTTTTATATAACCTGGACTGAAAGAAAAAGAAACAAACTAACCTGACAAATTAATGTGAGGTTCAGCCAGATAAACTGCCAGGAACTGTTGAGGTTCCAGGGATTTGTGTATTTTTAAATCAACATTAGATAGTCAGAAAAAAAACAAAAAACAAACAAAAAAAAAACAAAAAACAAAAAAAAAAAAAAACCCAAAAAAAAAAAAAAAAAAAAAAAAAAAAAAAAAAAAAAAAAAAAACAAAAAAAAAAAAAAAAACCAAAAAAAAAAAAACCCACAACAACCTGCCAAGAGCCCAAATCTTGGTTATCATGAACACCTTATTAAGGAATTTTTGCTCAGTGCACCATGGATCAAGCAGCAAATTCAGTCTTTGAGGAGCCCTGGCTGTGTTCTCCAGTTTATGGTGATCCTTTCTAAGATTAGTTTGGTTGTGTTTGGTGATGGTCTTACGAAAGTATCTGGGAGAACTGGAGAAAGTCCAATAGGATGTAGTACAAATCTTTGGACTGATAGACCTCAGAGGAGGAATTTTGAAAGGGGAATTATTGAAGATCATAATGAGATAGCTTATGGAGAATATTTTAAAATGGTGAACAGTAAAATCATAGCTGATTTATAACATGGTGAGATAAAGGTTTAGAAGTTTCACATTTGAAACTGATCTAAAATGCTGCATGAGGCTTTCATGTGATCAAAACCTTAGACATCAGGTAAGTAAAAAAACACCATTTAATGCAACTGTTGCTTTCTTAGGCCTCCCTTTTCTGGCTGTGTGTTCTAGAGGTGGTGGTAGATTCTCAGCCAGTGCAAGAAAACAACGTATGTTAAAAGATTTAGTGTTTCACTTGAGTATATCCTGGGATCCCACCAAAAATCCCCAAAATTTTGCATCCCCAGAAGATACTTTCTTCCTGCATAAACTGAAGAAATTCATAGAAGAGCCCAGGGTAGAAACAGCTATGCAATTTTTTCTTTTTT
>VYXD01013152.1:1565076-1694344 GCA_013397195.1 Hylia prasina | reverse complement strand
TTTTTCTTTTGTGCTAGAAGACAGCTTGTTTTAACACTGCAGGTTTATGAGCATATACTGGAAACACAACAGAACAAGCTGGAAGCATTTTGGATGAAAGGCTTTTGTTGATTATATGTATGGAAGTGCCAATAGCTCTTCAAATGGATAGCAACCAACACTGAACCTCAAGAAATTCAGACTGTTCAGTTCAGATAAGCATCCAGAAATGAGTCTCTTGAACCAAAACTTGTCCAAACCTCTTTGGTCTGGAAGTCAGGGTGGAAATGTTTCACGAGCAGACTTTCTTATGAGTTTTCCAGTGCTCATTTCCTTTTGCCTGCAAAGATATCATGAGAACAACTTCTTATAGTGTGATGTGTCTGCAATTAGGTTCCTGCACTTGGCTGAAAAACACCCCAGCACTTAACCAAGTCTATTTTGAAGCTGTGCAGGGAATGGATTTTATGCCAAGTCCAGCCCTAATAATCACATAGGAGAGATAAACCATATACTCTTATGCAATGAAATATGCATAGTATTAATTCCTTTGCAAGATTTTAAACCCACTTCCTTTCTTCTTGTGGCACTAAATCCAATAGTTTCATTTTAAAACTGAACTTGGACTGAAATTAAGTTCACTTGTAAGTGAACTTCAAATTAAGTCTAACAGTAGAAAAATTACTAATCTAACTGAATTGTTTCTGCTCTTCCCTTTTCTGTGTCTGTTGTAGTGTATAATCACATTTTGACATACATTCCCAATTTTGATCTATATTCCACGTCATCCTTTCAGTGAAAAACAAAAAGACAGTTTTTCCAATGGGTTTGCTGTGAACTAAGCTAGGAGAGCTGGCCAATGTTGGGAAAACACCTGAAAAAGATAAAAAGTGTTATGTAGTTTGTAAAGTATGTTCTTCAGTCTCCCCTTTATTAGACTCAAAAATTTCAAAATATAGGCACTTAACTGAACTGAGCTGTTGCTGTCGGATATCCATGTGCTTGGCTATAGTTCACAAAATTGCCAGCAGTTTCATGCAGGCCTGTGTAGCTCCTTGGAAGTTCAGTACCATCTGCAATTCAAACTTTGTTTCTTCTACCCACAAAAGAGTCAAAGGTGTTGCAATCACTAAGGATAACACTAGTCTATCTAGATATGAAACATTATCTTCAAAAGTAGAAAAAAAACTATCATTCCTATAAAAAGAAATTCTGGCAGAGAGTGCTAAATCAGAGTAAAATTGTTGTGGTTTTTTACATTGAGATGTATATGTTACAAAGAGATACAGATATCTTATCTGTTACAAAGATAGAGGAACAGCAAGCTGGACAGGACACTTTACCCTTTACCCATCAACAGCCTTTCCCATACAAACCTGTAGACCACCTTCTGTTCAGCTTTCAAAAGGAATGAAAAAAGCTTACTCATGTTGCTTGCATAATGCTGTTTCAGTCAAAAAAGGGTCTTCAGAAGTACCTAACTACAGAGTTTCCAGAAGTTTTGAGGTGACTTATATACCCTTTCCAGCATAAACTGTAGCATAAAAAGAGTTTTAAGCACCTTCACCTTTAAAAATTGCAAGTCAGCTTTCACATAACATTTATGTTTTTTCAGAATTTCACTTATATAGATAAGTAGTTGCTTTCATTTACTCAAGTCCAGGTCCCCATTTTCTTTGTAGCTTCATTTTAGTTATGCATATTCCTAAGAATGCATGTCAGTTTTATTTGTAGTCAGCCTAGATCAAACCAGCTGTTTTGTTTCCCAGAGCTTTCTGAAAAAGGGAACATCAGGAATACTTTATATTTTTTTGTTTGCACTAGTCTGAGTAATATCTAATAGACACATTCTTTGGAATTTGTCAGGACAGAGTTTCATCTTTTATTTCTGCTGATTTCTGATGAAATAGCCCGCAGAAGTAACCACAATGTCAAAGGTTAAGGAAACAACTCTGTTAAAAAAAAAAAATAAAAAGAAATCAGGAGCGAGTCAGACATTGAGAAATACAGTTATTTTTTCCAAATTCTCCCTCATAGTTTGGTTTCTTCTGATTCTGTTATACTTAAGTCTTTGATTTTTTTCTCTGAATTGTTACATATAGTATCCTGAATTGCTTCTGCCTCAAAAGCAGAAATTCATCCTGAAAGGACCACTGTTCAGTAATGGAATTAATGATCTTATGTAGTCTAATCACTCAGGATGTTATTTTGTGTGGAGTGAGGAGTTTCACTGACCAGTTATTTGCTGAATGCTGAAAAAAATCATTGTGTTTTTATCTACAGAATGTCAAACTTTATTCTTTACTCCATCTCCACTGTTCCTGAATGGATGGTATATACACAGAGAGGGAGGAGAACAAGAATAACTATCTGTGCTTTCTCCAAAAATGAAACAGCTTCAAACAACAAAATAACCAAGGAGAGCACAAAAGACGGTTTAAGATGTGTTAGCCCCAACGCAGCCTGCATAGAAAGGGACTGTATGGAATTCAAGGTTGTTAGAGTAAGTCCCACAGAGAATCACCTAAATGTTCTCTGTTGCCTCCCCTAATTCATGTCCAAATGAAATTCTGACTGGCCACTTCTGTAGGTGTGAGTTTTCAGTATCTGCTTTTGAATTTGCTTTTATGTTCCTTCCATGTTATTTTGGAATGAGTAAAATATAATTTTAACCCTAGTTTCCCCAAAATAATCATTCTTGATAAGAAGCTACACCAGACAACCCAAAGAGCATGCCATCCATGTGAATCTGCCTTCCTACAGCTTATTTCAGTGTCTGCAGCAATCTAAAAACCCAGGAAACCTTCAAACACATTATTTCAGAAAAAAATACTGGTGCTCACTTGAAAATTACACCAGGAAGCAACAGGAATTTCAAGTACATTTTCTGTTCCAGAAAAGGACATCAAAGACCAAGGGCACCATGCTCTTTTGTCACTTCCTTCAATAAAAGAAGGAAGGGCCAACCATAGATACTTGAATTATTTTAATAAAAAATTAAAATAATGTATATTAATCAGCTCTGAAGCTTGATAGAGCCCTTTCTTTATGCAACTGTTTCTTAATTAAGCCCTGAATACAGGAAAAGAAGTTGGGAACTTAAATACAGCATATGGTCTGGTTAAAGTGTAACCGATCAGATTTAAAATCTGGTATAAACACATACAGAAAGAAATAGATGTAAAATTTGTCTCTTTTACTACAAATATGATCCCCTTTTCATGTGAATAGAGAGGAACATATTGTAAATAGTTGTCTAGTCCATCATAAGAGTGTCTCTAAGAAGTGCAGTGATGGAAAGAAAAGTCAGGAATCTGAAGAGCTAATGATAATTTCATCATTGTCCCTGCTGGTTCTCGTGAATACATGATTAATGTCAGCATGACCCTCATTTTAAATGCATTGTTATAAGACTTGCAACACTTTGGTTTGCATATGTCTTCCTCCCCTACAAAAAAAACCCAACCAACCACTAATAATGACAAAAACCCTACCCATCCAAAACCCTTAAAAGCAGCACAATCACAGGACCATTTTTTTCTGCAGTAGAAAGGGAAAGCTCAGGGCAGAACCAAGATCACCAAACCTGGGAAATTTTAGAAATGGAAAAGAACCAGAGTGATGTAGAACAAGCCAATCATACTGAAATATTGTATCTTGGCCACTAAATAGAATTGAAATTAAAACTATGAATTACCTGGACAGAGTCCAGTTTGGTCAACCATACGCATTGAGTAATTGCAATAGACTTATTTGGGCCATTTATGTGCATTATAAAGACACATGGAAATGCTGGTGGCAAAACCAGACCCATTAAATCTAAGTGAAGCTTTACACCAAGAGTTATCAATTCAACTATACACAATTCCCCACTTCCAAACCACAAATCTTTCTCCCATATTGTACTTCTTTGTCTCTCCTTTGTCTTTCCTTTGTAAAGGAAAATCTGCCAGGCTTGCAGATATGTGACAACTTTGTAGTGGATCACATATCCTCAGAGCACTAGGACTACTTCCAGTTCAGCATGTTTTCCACAAAATCTCATTTATTTTTGCATATGATACGGAAATAGGGCATCATATGCAATATATGATGTAGTTGCCTGCATGAGTGTGTTGCTTTTGAATAGCCAGGTTTCCTTTCCACACCCCAAAGCACTATTCCATGTTGTCATAGAAACAGCATTTCTTATTCTTTTGGATTCACGCTGATATGCTGAAAGAGGAACACTTTTTACATAATTCTGTTTCTTTATTGTGACTCATCAGAAAGACCTGCATCCATCTGAGACAGAGGCAAGAATGTAGACTGTATGTGTGATGATGATTCAGATGAGCAAAACCAGAAATTTTAGTAAATTTCTTCCTCCCATTCATAGAAATTAAGAATACTGGAATGAGAGGAGAGTTGACTGAATGGTATTCCTTCCTGGGAGCTGCAGTTTTCTAATTATTTGTGCTAACTTGCAAGAGAGGATAAAAAAATTCGCATTGAAAAACACAGGAAAATTGAAGGAAAAAATCATGTTTGGTTCAAAAGTTTATCTTGACTAATTAATTTCTTTCTGGTAAGAATTTAATTTATTGCCTTTTTAGTTTTCTTGTCAGATTCTGTGACAAGGGAAAAATATCTCTTAGAGCATACAGAAATAATGAAACTTTATGGCAGAGTATCTGAGACAGGCATGTGACTAAACTTGGAGTTCTTGAATCTACATCCATTATTATTAGTTATGAGTTATAAATAGAAGTTACTGACATATTTACAGACAAGCACTTCTGGAGATAAAGCTTACCTATGACAGTGTGAGCATTTGACAGTTCCTGAAATGTTGCTTTAAATTTAGAAATCAAGGGTTCTCACTGAAGTACGGAGTGAAGTCACACAGTATTTGTAGGCTGGGATAGGACACAGGCAGGATGAAATGTCCAACATTTGCACTGAGATACTTCCAGGGACTCTACCAGGGGAACATACAGAGATCTGATGTATTAACTCATGTAATTTCCATTTAATCTGCTGCATAAACCATTGTGAGCAACATGACCCAGGGAGACCTGTAATGCCTATTTAGGATCTAGACTGAATCCAGAGCCACTATGCCTATATGCCCTTCCAGGATCATGACTGAAGCCTTGTTTGAGTTCTTGTATGAAATGAGAGCAGTCAGCCTCCAATGCTGCATTCCTGTTGGCAGGCACTGGAGAAGGCTGCCCAGGGTGGAAGAGGTGTAGGGAAAGCCCAGATGTTATGCTCCAAGCTCAGCTGACTGGGACGGCCACTGATGGGGTAGGACCTGTGTGCTTTGCAGGATTTATTTTCAAAGCTTTCCCAGTGGCTCCAATTATCTGAACAACTTCCAACACTGCTACTGTCAATTCTGTAAGCATTGAAATCGTTCTGCTTGTTAAAAAAAAAACAAACACAAACAAACAAATGAACAAACAAACAAACAAATACTAAAAAAAAAAGGTTGAAATTAAATTCATCGCTGTTGGTGGCTAGAACTGAAAGTGAGGATGAACTTTCAATGCCAGCTCTGTTTTCTGTCTGGGAACTATTTTTATTCTCACTGGGAACAGTTTCAGTGGGAGAAAAAAAAAGGTGAAAAGGGTAAATAGGCAAAGCACAAGGAATATCTAAGGTCCTGTTCCACCGGATGTGTTTGATGGGCAGCATTTTAAAGATGATGGTAGTAGATCAATTTTCTTTACATCTTTAACTCTTGTAAGAAGGACCATGCTAACAAGTTGGTAATATTCCATTTTACAGGCATAGAAGGTAGACAGAGCACAAAATGTTAAATCAGTCTGCTAAAAGGTCATGATTTGTTGATGATTTTTCTATTCTCTTCTTTGGAACTTTTCATCAGTGCCAAATGGCAAACAGGATTTAAAAGAACTAACGCAGATTGTTTGCGCAGGTGCAAATTCTTTGTTATACCTTAACTTTTCAAAATTTAAAAAATGTAAGAGCTCAGTGCAAATAGAAATGCAGGAAAAAAAAAAATTATGTGTCTGGAGTGTTCCAAAAGAGTTACAAAGGAGGAACTTCTACAGTCAGTGATTTTTTTTTTTCATATTCATAAATTCAAATTGAAAACTGGGCAACAATTCGTTCCAGTATTTCTATGATCTCAGCCTGTAGTTCTATTTCTTTTTCCATTCTTTGGCTGCATCTAAGCCAATTCAGTGCTCTCTGGAACAGAAAATTATGAGGCATAATAGAATGAGACTATCATGTCAGTTTGAACCTGTGGGTGCTGCATAAATATTAATGATAATTAACAGGACTTTGGTTTCTCCTTTAATATCCATAAAGGATGGTATGGCAATGATTTCCCTTCACCCTGGGGTGTAGTATTACTGATTTCATTTTGTATTTTGACAAAGGAATCGGAATCCTATTATCATACTTCACAAATGAAATATGTAAAAATACTTCAACAAAAAGTAGCCTCTTCTGAAGACATATTTTTTATACATTATCTGGTTTATATTTATTAATGACGGTAGTCCCCATTTGTAGTTCCTACCAAGTGGAATTTTAATATTTTAATTATATCGCTTGATATTGGAATCACTCTGAGACAAAAGTAGCAATTCTTTTTCTCAGAGTTTGTTGTTTTTTTTTTTTTCATTTGACATTTGTGTTTGTTCCGTTTGAAAAAATAGAAGGAAAACACTTGGAATATTCTATTAAGGGGACAGAGCTCTTGCCCTGGTTTGGGGAAGGACAACTGGGGATCTCCTACCCTGCAAGTCCAGGTTCCCAGCAGCTTGCTAAATGGGCTGCCAACAACCTGGGCGAGGTAGCAGCCAGCAAGAACCCAAGTTTTAATACCTGCTTGGCAGTGAGGCTTATTCTGGAGGCTGCTTAGGGTCTCTCACACTGTCTTTGAAATCAAACCATCTCTGTGAAAATTTCTAAAGTGGCCAAATTATTGAATTCCAGTGAAACACTATTTAGTAAGAATTTTTCCAACCTGCTGTAATTTAAAGGAAACTGAATCACCACAGCCACTGTTGTGCCTGCTTAAGTTCCAAACTGTAGCTGTCTCCAGTGTTCCAGTTTGAAATGATATGTGGATATGTATGCAGGTCCACAGCATACTCTTGAATCCAGGAAGTCACTCTTTCCAGCTGGGGGGGAAAAAAAAGGAAAAAAGCAATGTCTATGGCCTGTTTATAGTTCTATCACCTCATGATTTTTTTCTGATGAAGGTATTTTTTTAGTGAAAGAAGTATTTCTCTCTACACAATTTTTTTTTCTAAGAGATATTGTTTCCTGATGAAGAGTTTTTAAAAAGTAAGTCATTCAAATTGTACTGTTCAGCCTGTCTAAAAAAATTACTATTAAATATTTCATAAACTTAATATTCTCTGGAAGATTAACTGCCTTATAAATGACATTTTGACAGATTATTTTAGCTATGAGGGCTTATGCATATGCACTGAATTTTAAAGTCTGCCTGTTAACTCTCACAGTGAATTGAAAGGAGTAATTTATTTTGCTGATATTTAGTAGTATGGTATGTCATTTCTGAAATATAGAGATCTTCATCTTGGGAATATAAAAGATGCTGTAAATCAAGAGTGCTTAGAACTCAGCACACAGCCACTTCCTTCGGACTGGGATATCAAAGGAAAGTCCCAAAATACAGAGATAGATTTTTAAAAGTGCATGCTGAGTTCTTCAGAAAATCTGCCTGCATTTGACAAGTCTGTTGGGTGCTGGACAGTTTGTAAATCACCACCATTAGATACATAATGGTAAATGAAGGGATGTGAGAAATTTGTCCACTGTAACACTGACCGGATGATGACAAGATCTAAAACAGAAATTGACTCACTTGACTTGATTCACTTGACTGTATTTCCTAGAGAGGAGCTGATCTGTTTCTTTATGTTTATTCTCCTGGCTCTTGCATTACAGCTCTGTCCAGGTGAGGGATCCCCATGGAAGGCACAGTCTATAGGCAGTGTGTGGTTCTGCACAGAGAGCAGGGCCTGTGTTAACACCTGTGGCTTCAGCTACTCCCCCTTTGTTCATGCTGTGAGCCTTTATACTTGGGCAGTCTTTCAAATATGTCCTTTGTGAGAGCCGTATCTTTTCAGAAACAGCAACACAAATTGTCTGGCATAACCTTGGAGAGCCTGAATCTGCTTCAGGTATGGACTAATTAATTAGATAAGGAGATGAACCTCAGCAAAAGGAGGATGGCACTGCAGTGACACTGGTTTCCACAAGTGGTGACTTGCAGTGTTCCGGGCTGCAGGAAGAGGAACCCCTTGGGTAGGCTCAGGGACACCATTCCCTGCTAGGGAGCTCTGTGCAAGAGCTCAGATGTAGAGGTTTTACTTTGTTATGCATGCTTCAGTGGCTTGTTATTTAGAGGAAAACTGAACTTGTCCTTTTTTATGTTATTTTGACTTCTCTGTGACTTATTCACATGTGGTACAGTCAAAAAGTTTTCTTGGGAGCCCCTTGCCTCATAAAATGTCCTGGAGATTATCCTGTGACTGATGAAATCACAGCCAGCTGACTGACAGCAGCTAGCAGTTCCAGATTATGCATTTGTCTGCTTAGCAATGGCTAAGGAGTGCACAGCTGGTGTGCATGGGAAGGACTGGCCCGAGTCCTAATTATTCTGAGAGGGAGAGAACCAGCCATTGGGATTTGCCCAAGCCTCCCTTTATCCATGATGAGCTGTAATACTAACCCTTTTTGAGTGAGTCACTACAAAAACCAGCTGGGCAATACGCATTTCAGAGGTGAAGCTGGATGGGCCGGATGGTCTGTGGTGTTCTGGGGAATGATTTGTCAATGACACTGCATGGAGCTGCATGGATGTGTTTTGCAAATATTGATAGTAATCAGAAGCTAGTTAAAAGTTTCTTATCCACTGCTGAACAGGATGGACCATCAGTTCAGTGTATGTCTGAGCAAAAACATCACTGGAGCATTAATGAGTGTCACAACTCTGTGTAGCTTCAGTGCATCTTCCTCACTGTGTCAAAGTATTTATCTACTGCTTATGGCTAGTGTGGGAGCTGTAAAAATGTCTGATGGCTATCTCACAGCCAAAGGATTTACAGTGGGAAAGCTCAGTCCTATGATTAGGTGCCCTTGCCAAAAACAATTATGGGAGACAGCTAACGCTGCTGACGCCCAGCTGAGTCTTACCTAACAGACCCTTGGAGACTCAAAATATCTCAGATCAAGATTCTGTCTTGATAACAGCCTGAACAAAGTAAGAAACTTCCAAAAAGTCTCCATACCACACAGGGTTTGTGCAAGCCAAAGACTGATGACAAACGATTGCTTGCCAATGTGATACAAATATGCACATAATATTAATATAAATAAATGTGACTATTTAATAAATGTGGCTGTTTTTACTAAAGTCAAAAATATTTTTGAAGCCTCAAGAAATGTGTATCCTAAACAAAAAGAAATAATAGTGCTATGGAAGGTGTGATGGAGGTGACCTATTTCCAACACAATCTGGTTTTGTGCAAAATTCGGATCCAGAGGAACACATCTGGATTTTATTAATAAATAGGAAGAGTCATGTGAGCTGACCGTACTTCATGCCAGACTTTGTATTACAGAAATAATAACTTGCCATTTGCTGTATGTTGAGGGCATTTAAGTCCTGTCTGCCTGTCTGGTAAACTGCATTTGTTTGGGATCATTATCATCTGTAATGTCTTCACTCAGTGTCAGTTTTGCATGTCTTTATTAACATTTGATACCCAGACTTGGAGGCATCTAGGAATGCATCCTTGTTTCAGAATGTTTTCCTAGAAAAGAACACTAGAGCATGTTTCATTTCCTTAAGTAACTGATATGTGAAAATGTTGAGTAAACAAGCCGGTGAGCAAACGTGAACAGGAAGTTGCAAGTTGGTCCTCAGCCTGTGTCGTGTTGGTAGAGAGCCCTGCCTCAGCCTAGAGAATAACTCTTCACATTAGGAAGAAAGGAATTGTTAGTAATCATTCAAGATGCATTGATTGTCTCCTGCAAATTAGGATTAGCCCAGCCAGGCTCAGAAACTAATTTTTTATCCTTAGAAAAAAATTAGGGGCTCTCAATAAGAATTCTGGAGTAAGTGCTGTCTGAAGTTTTGTTAAGCCCACTGCTAGATGAGACATTAGAAAGAAGATATTTTGTTTAGTTTGGCTTTTCCTTGCTTGGATCCTTTACAGGGCTCCACAGCAAGGAGTGTAGGATGGGCAGTGTGCCAGGTCAGCAGCCTGTACCATCCTTCAGTCCCAGAGAGTTCCACTAGAAAAGGTATAAATGTGCTCTTTGCTGAAAGCCTGGCAAATGACAGGGAAAGGAGAGGCAAGAAGTGAAGCCTGCGTGTAAGCAGAGAATTCATCTATAGCTGGACTCACAGGAACTTCTAGAAGGGGCTTTCAAATGTCTTACTTGGTTTTATAGTTTTTAACAATGTGTTGTGTATATTTATAATATGAAAATAGCTGCTGTATATCAAGATATGGTCAAGGAAGAGTCTTGCTACCATAGTTGCTGCCAGTGTAGAGAGGAGATAACATTTGAAAGCCCTGTTGTGAAACTGCCTTTAGTGGCTTAGACCCACACTTGGACATGACCTACTACTTCTGGTTCAAATATGTATGAAAAATAATAGATGTCTTAAACACTGAAAGACATTTTCATCATTCTATGAATGGCTCACTTCACGTGAATGTCTGTAAGCATTATTTTGTTTATTTTGTGGATTAGCTCTGAGTCTCAATCTGGCATCCATTTTGGCTTTGAGGAGGCATCCATGGCAGTCTACTGATGGCAGAGAGAAGAAAGAAAAAAGCAGTTTTTGTAGTCATTTCAACATTACAGGAAGAAAACACTTAAAACTAGCCACATATGGTACTTGTGCACAGAGCACAAGACTCTCTGTACTTGGCAGTGTAGAAATTAGTAGAAAGAGAATATGAGCTGAAAAGATGACAACTAAGAACATAATTATGAAATGGAAGCTCTATGAGAAAGCTTTTGCTAGAATAGCTCTGATGTAATCAGTCATATATTGTGAGAAAAACCCACATGTGAACAAGGGTCTTTTTACTGCTCCTAAATCACACGGAAAGCTGAGGAGTAATGAATTTGAATTACTGGCCCCAGATCACACCAAATGGGCTTGAGTGTTAACTTTTTCTCTAAAAGCCAATCAAGGGCCTTAGAAACAAGACTGCCTTTCCACTCAAATAGAATTTAATAGAAATGTCATAATAGCCAAAATTGCCAACTCTTAAAGGACATATATACTACTTCAAATTTCAATAAAATATCAACTGATCTTTAGTATTTTCAGCTAATGTGCCAAAAGTCCCAGCTGCTGGGAAAGCTTTCTTCACCAAAATGTCAGTGTGGTTTTCCTAAGTCCCAGACTCAGACTAAATTTCTTGGGAACTTTAGACAAGTCCCTCATCTTTCAGCCTTCTCATTACCAGTGACTGTTTGTACTGCACAGTGAAGAGCAATAATATCTTCATTATTTTCAACTATGTAAGGCAATGAGAACTCCTTATTTCCTGTTTTCTGTCATGCAAAGAGACAAACACAGTGGTAATACTGAAAATGTTCTTGGATGTACAACTCTGGTATTATTTTTTTCCACAGACATTAAAATCCCAGTGCAGCACTTATGATGTCTTCTCTGTGGCCAAGTTCAGAGTTCTCATTGCTCCAGAATCACTACTGACAGTCAAATAAAGGATCCCAGTCAGTCTCAAAAATGTATCTCAACAGCTTTCTTGCTGCTGGTTTTATTTTGCTAGCAATCTGGCTCTACACTGCAGTTTTATGTTTCATTTCTTCATGTGCTCAAACTGGACTAAAGCTGTCCCTTCTTGTCTGACTGGTTCCAGGGAAGGAACATTGTCTACAATAAAACTCATCTTTTAAAAGATAAAACTGGATTCTGAACTGAATTCAGCTTCTCAGGAACAAGTCCTTGATGCTGTGATAGACACCAAAACATCAGCTCAATGCTTAGCAGCAGTTTTCCAAGCAAAGAAAATGCTTCTTTAAGGATGGGAAAAAAATGGAAAGAGCACCATGCACAGTTCATTCAGAAACTGAATGATGTGTTCAGTCGTAGCCTCCCTACATTCCTCTGAGGAATGATTATGTTGGAACTTAAAAAGGCACAGAGGTGCAGGATGACCAGAAGTGTGGAGCAGCTTGCATAGGAAGAGTGATGGAGAAGGCCAGAGCTACTCCAGCCTCAGGAGTGATACAAAAGAGCTCTACAAAACCTTTAACAGCATGAGATTTGATTGTGATCAAAACTGATCACCATTTTCTTCAGTGTCAAAACCGAGGGCCAAAAAATGAAGCTGATAAGAGATGACCCCAGAATATTTTATTAGCTAGAGCCCTGACAGTTTGTGTGACCAACAAATAATGAGGCTATAGCTTCTGTAAGATTTTTTTTCTATAAAATCTGAGGAAAATGCTGTATTTCTTGACCTATACAGTAATGGAATCTGCAGTGTGACAAGAACTATACATTGCTAGCTTTCCAGAGTCTGAAGAGTCAGTTAGGAATGTCAATTTTCATGTCTGTATCTTCACAAATTTATGGTAAAATACCAAACTAAGCTGGTGCTCTAAAATAGAGAGCTGTGGAGAAGCAGTGGATTCTGCAGTGTGTTTTGTAATCATAACTGTGTGATGTTTTGCTTTGCACACATTTTGAAAGGTTCTGGAAGTGTTTTGAGCATCCTTTTGTGTATAAAAATATGAAAAAGTCAAGTGTTATTAGAAAACATTTCTTCATCTAGTTGTAAACTGAATATTGTTCCTAGCAATGAAATCAACATCTAAAATTATCATTTGGAAAGGAGAAGAATTAGTTCCATATGGACATAATTACGTGGTCTTCTCTTGATGTAATACAGAAATCACTACCCTGATGAAAGAGACAGAAATAACTTGTTTATCTAGAATTTATTTAGGAATTTATTTGTGTGTTGGGCATCACAACACGAACACAGGTCAGAAGGAATCTGACGCAGATGTTTTCTGTCTTGATTATTGGTTATAAATGTGAACAGTAACTTAGACAAGCTTACCATAAATCCTACAAACCTGTTTTTTTGAGGCATCACCTCTTATGGTGAAAATATTGTTCTGTCTCTGCACTCATCCCAGTCCTTGGTTTCTTTAGTGAAATATTCAGGAAAAGTGCCATTTGTGGCAGAGGTTTTAGTGGTGTGGATTCCTGTCCATGAGATCACCAGGTCATTGACCAACCATGAGTTGGTAATGACCGCTTGGTAAGTGACCTACACTGGGTTTGAACTGGTGACCTTTATGTGGAAGACCCTGAATGCCACTTTTGATCTCTGGAGGATTTAATTTCTGGGTTTTGTTCTAAAATAAGCTCTGTTCTGCCTCAGACTTCTTCAGGTGGTGTTATGACAATAATCTTTTCTCTGCAATCTTGAACTGCTTTGTATCCTCTTCAGTTCTAAGTTGGTCTTCATCATTTCATTCATAAATAATCTTAATAAACAATTAATAACATATTAGAAAATTGCATTTTTCAGCTACAGGAAACATTTTCATGTTTGTGGAAAGAAAAGTTTTAGCAGCTATATTCAGTACTCTTGAGAAAACACCACACGTTGTAGCATGGCAATGGCCCTGAGTTCCTTACTCCAGCACAAGCCCAAGTCAACAAGACTTGTGCCTGACAATCTACCACAGGACTAGCCCAAATATTTTGATGTTTCTGGCTGCAGAAGTACATAAAACGCATAAAGAGACAAAAATAATTCCAAATTTCAGAAAAATTAGCTGGAGCTTGCTTATGTAGCATTTTTTAAAATAACTATTCTGGAAGATTAAGTTGTGTAGCCCTAATTGGGCCCAAATGTGTACCAGGTGCATGGATTTAAAACACACAGTGGTCCAGTTGTTTGGAAGCATATTTTGAAACATGGTGTTGGGTTTTAGTGTTGGGGCTTTTTTCAAATTTATGTATTGATTTCAGTTACCACTCTTCGTATGAAATTTTCTAATTTCATCATCAAAATAATAAGGAAGGCAAACCCCAATTTTTTTCTACAATCATTATTCATGAATTTTCTTAGACTGGCATTATCAAAACATGAGATTTTGTACTTATTTGTCCCTCTTCTCATGACAGAATATTTAGCTATATACCTTAGAAAAGCAAGGACTTTGTAAAACCTTTTTTTGGGGAAAAGAGGGAATATGTATGTGACCTTGGTGCAAATTTTAATTAATATTATCAAAATATGAATAGCTAGATTTTGTGAATCTCAGTTAATAGGTATTCTTGAGAGTTTTTCACTTCTACACATTACTGGATTCCTGGCATAGGGGGTAAAATTTTACAATGAGATCCTGTTTTATTGGCATCAGGGTTATATATCCACGCATCAAACTTCAAAAGATAAGTGAAGAATCCTTTCCTGGAACATAGAACTTGATCAGACTGAATGCAATAAATCAGTGGCTCTTTAAGTAATGATAAAGAATAATCCAATATAAATATTGAATAAAACAACTCCCCCCAAGAAAGTAAGTGAGTTCTTTTCTTCTGTCTGTTGTCTGCTAATTTGTTAAATACATTAAGGAACTGGGCGTACAACCTTTCTCCTGTATATGATTTATAACATGGATACAGTGACTTCCCAAAGATTCCAATTCTGCCAATTTTGTTACTAAAAATGCTTTATCTCTTTCATGAAAATAGCTGGGCTTCAGCATCTGGTCAAATACTTAAATATTTGTTTAGCATAGCCAGAAAAATACATTTTTTATTACAGACCCATGAAACCCTAGTGGTTAAGAAAGAAAGAGATTCAAAAGTTTGTACTGAGGTCAAGCTGGCTGATGGATAAAGTGAGAGAGGAAATTAACAAACATATATATTTAGTTGTACATTTGTATATTTTGATAGACTATGCAAAACTGAAGTTGGTTTTATAAGACATTGTCCCTGACTTGCAAGGCTGAGGAAATCTGACAAAGACACGGACATATACTGAATTTTGTTTTCCAATGCAAAGTCTAGGCATTTTTCCTACAACCCAAAATATCTGTCCTATGAGGTCTGTGTTATGCTTTCAAAAACATCTTCTATCCTATGTCTGCTATATGGACTTAATCCAAGCATGGTAAACTCCTCACAGGGAAACAGATTGCAATTTTTTTTTTCAATACATCTTCAGAAAACAAAAAGGACTACCCTTTGTCACCTTTTTTGTTCCAGTAGAATGCTAATTTTTTAAAAGGATGTTTAGTTTTCCTTTATTAATGGCTTGACCAGATAATGGTTTTTCTCTCCAGAAAGTCTCTGCATTTCTCTGGAAATGAGAACTTTTACAACAAATTCAAAAACTATGGAAAATTTACGATAAATTTTTAAAAAGTATGTTTGACCCCTCTTTATAAGTCTCTCATTGAAATGTTCACTTTTTTATGACCTGCCTCAATGTGGTAATTTCTGTTTAGTTTAGCTTAGAGCCAGTTGTTTTCTGAACCAACAGAGAAACTGCAGGTGTATGTTCACTGAACACAAGGAATATCACTCACTTTCATTCATGAGGTTGTAGGGTTTGTTTTTCATGGAGAAAGCACTGTGTTTTTCCTTGTTGTTGACTCAGATTTTCCTCCCAATTTTTCATTATAAAATGTAAGTTTTGATTACTCTGTGTAGGAAAAAGCTGTGAAAACTTACTTTCTGAGGCATTAAATGTTTACAGTGTCTCATTTCTAGGTGTAAATATTAGTCGGTCAGTGCTAAAGTTTCTAATTTTTATTTCAGCCATCTGACACCCAGTTGACAGTAGTTTAAGAGGTCCACTAAGGAGCAAAGCTGAAAGTTGACAAAGCCTTTTCTGAGCTGATAGCTCAGGTGAGCATTCGGGATGAGCTGTAACAGCAGCTGCTGTCGGGGTCAGTAGCACAGGAGGCAGAACCTGACAGGGAATCAACAGAAGGGAAGAGAGACTGAGAATTGGCCTTATCACTCACAGAATTGATAGTGCAGCAGCCACTGGTAATATAAACTCAAGTAAGTGATAGAGTGACTTTGCTTTAACTCAAAGGGAATAAATCCACACAAAATCTTTGCATTGAATTAACTTGTAGAGTTGAAAGCACCTTATGTCATTCTGTGCAGCACAGAGCCCTCCTCTGTAGGGAGAGCATCCTTCCCACACAGGCTGGATGAGGCTCAACCAAAAGTGAGATGCTGGTTTTCAGCCTCATCTTTGTTTTTCCCATCAGACTGAGCAAGTTACTGGCCTGGGTTATGATCTTGAGGAACTTTTTTTTTCTTTCTCTGAGTCTGTTTTCCATGGGAGTGTATAAGAAATCAGAGATATTCTATTTAAAGATTGAATATATAATACATATTATTAGATATGAATCTGCTCTAGCTGGGTTTCAGCATCCTCTGGGTTTTTTTCAGAGAAGAGAAGGCTTCTGCTGAGTCAGTAGCACGTACACCCCTAGTATATTTTTCACTTCAGTCCTGTAAGGACAGAATAGTCCATAGGGTGATCATAGGTATAAATTACTTCAAGACTAGCTCTTAGTCTATGAAGTTCTTTTGGGTCCTTTTGAATGTAATGTGTTACAACTTGTAACAGTGATGTGTAGGAAGCCAAGGAAATGTTATCTGAATGCAGCTCATGGCAGAGGGTTGTACCTGGAAACCATTCTATTACAGATTTTACTCATCTCAAGCTTTTTGCAGTTCTTCACATTTGAAAACATTTCCATTGACTTGAGTGAGGCCAGATAAAAGGAATATGTCTGTGTTTAAGATGGCAATGTAACAAACATACAAATTGTGTTTTTTTCAAAAAAGAAAAATAATTTCCATATAAAATATCACAAGCCTAAAGGTGATTCTGGTAGTGTTTATGTCTGATATTTCGTATAATACAAACCTATCTGATTAGTCTTCAGTTACATTTATGGTTGGGCAAATCAGAAAGGAATAATCTACTAATGTTTAAAGAAAAATACTCTGAACTAATTAATCATCCTCCACCAAAGATAGGTTGATAATAAAGAATAATTATAGAATTAGTTTCATATTTTATAATATTAAAAATTATATACTGAGAACAAGTACCATCTTTCCAATTGCATTATAAAAAACTCACAACCTAATTTCTTTTTGAGGACTCTCTGTTGCGTTTGTTTCTGTGAGCGGGAAAATAGATCCAGATAAAATCCCGTTCTCAAAAGGTGGAAAAAAGCTGAAGTCAAGGTTTATATCTCATTTACATCACAAGCTTGTAAGTCAGAAAATGGACTGTATAGTGGGCCATTCTACCAGGAACCTCATCTTCAGTAGTTGCTGTCTATGTCTTGGAAATGGTGGTGAAAAATTTGACAATTTGATTTATACTGCATGTGTTGGTAATATTTATAAAGTGATCATAGGGTAAGTAGGCTGTTCTTGATATTGGCTATGTAATTCTTCTAATTGTTGTGGTGCCATATTTTATCCTGCATTTTGTGTGGGATCTTTCACTTCACTTTACTTGGTGAGGAGAATGACTCTTTCAGCAATATCATTGCAGAATTTGCTGCAACTTTTTTTTATCAAGTTCAGTTTTTCCAATAGGGCATTGTTGATGGACAGGGGAGGGGAGGGACTCCTTCATTTTAATTCAGCTGGATTGAGTCAGTTTTCCAGAGATTTCTTTACAAGGCCAAAGAAGGAGTGTAAGAAATTCCCCTTATTGCTTAATCTCAATGAATAATGATATAACTTTAATGTTACAAGGCTAAATAAATGGGCTTTCCTCCATGATGAACTTTTTCCCATTATGTAATCACAAGATACAACAGCAATTTGTTTCTGCTGACAATTGTGTACAACATAATTTTATAGAACACTTTTCTAAACAGACCATTTTTTACAGAACTTTAATACAAATTTGCTCTATGTCACCTGACTTGTAGGTTTCTTCTGTTTATATATATCTGCCTATTTTGTTAGAGAGATTTATATCAAAGCTTTTAGAATAACAGAGACTTTTAGCATATCTAAGGTTTACGATATCTAATTTTTTTCTTGAAAAATGTGAGGAAAAGGATGTATTGAAAAGAAAATATTTAAAGTGGAGGCAGGCACTAGTGGTCTCCAGGTATCTTTGGCAAGATATTCATCCTCTTTTGAGGACCAGTCCTAAAGCAGAAAAGCTCAGAAGGTCAAGCACATAACTTCTTCCTTCACAGTGGTGTTTTATATCAATCTGCAGCCTTATTGATCCAGGGACCTCCTGACTCCAGGCTGCTGGGAAACACTCACCTAAAATCAACTTTTCATGTCTGATGTTCCCTGACAGTTTTCCATAAATCTTCAGTAGTACAGAAGGGCTAATTTCAAACTGAGCACAGCTTGTTTCCAGTGTTTGAGGTTTGTGGGGTTTAGTTTTTTAGGGTTGGTTGGTTGTTGGCGTGGATTTTTTGTTTGTGGGGTTTTTTTGTCTTTTTTTTTTTCTTAACCAAGGCTACTAAATTATTTCTTTTGTGAAAAATCCATACAGCTTTAGAGAAGAGTAAGCCATGTTTGGGATATTTGTAGCCTTGATTTATCTTTGCTACACACAAGGTAAAAGAATGAAAATAAGGCAGCTGGCAGAGAGATGTGTCCCTCGAAAGGCTCCATGATTTCAAATCTGATGTTTCCTGCAGGGACTTCTGTCATCTTCCTGCCTGCCCACCCATTTCCCTCCTCTGCTCACACATGGAGCCATCGCCACACCCACCAGAGTTTGGCTCAGCAGTCAGGTAGTCCTGGCACAGTCTTGTGTGGGGCCTCACTGTGCAAAGGAGCCTCTGTCTGATTTTCACCACTGAGAGAGCTTTGCTTCTTCTCCTCCCACCACTGATACCAAGGGTGACACAGTCCAAGTCAGGATTTTGACTGGGCCACTGCTACAAGACCTGCAAGACCTCCTTTCCTTCAGGTATAGATGGGAGAGAAATGAGCTGGAAGTGGTCTTCACTCACTAGAAGACTCAGAAGACAGCGACAAATTTGGCTCCTGTGTAATGAGTTGCAGGACAAGCCTCCACAGAGGCCCATTTGAAGATGGCATAACTTAAAATTACCCTTTATTACTGCAAGCTGTGTCCATGGCTGAGATCCAAGTTGAGAGTCAGCAAAAATGGATGAAAGCAACCAGCACCATTTCCTCTATGCCTTTCGCACTAATGAACTCTATTATGTTTATGAAATTGGTTCTCACCTACAGCTTGAAAATGCAATTATAATTTGGTCCTTTTACCTCTTGCATATTCTTTAGTATGCTGTTCCTAAGCCAGTTCAAAAATACCACAGCATAAAAAAAATTTTCTCAAAAGGGCTTTTATGTTGTTGCTTTTAAATGCTTTGAAAACCATTAGATTGTTCCAGGCTTACCGGGACATTTCCATAAAAATAAGCTGCATGCCAAAGAATCTGAGATTCATATATTACAGGATATGGTCTCCTCACACCCTCCGCCTACTCATTTGGAAGTGTCTCATGGTTTTCCTGCATCATTTGACACATCTGTAGTCATTTAATTGTTCTAGCCATTCAGACTGTATTGTGAAACAATTGCTTACAGGACTCATTAAAAAAAAATATAACAAAAAATTCCCATGCGTTGTCCCTCCTCCACAGTAACCTTAGCCTTGGAAACTTGCAGAGTATCCAAAAACTTTATTTTTTTTTTAAAGAGAACATTTTGACCTGTGTTAGAGTAGGCAGCATGAGTGTTTGGACAATGTTTCTATATGTCTAAAAAAGTGGTGAGTGAAATGGGAATGTGTTACACATTACATGGGGGTTTTTTTATTATTTGCTTATTTCAGTTTTGGTCCTGTCTCAGAAAGGTGCTTAACCATTTCTCTGTGTCAGCCCTCAACTAGCAAAGCCTTTTCTTTAGTCTCACTGAAATGAATGCAAATGAAACATATGCTGAGAGGTAAGAATTAGTTTGGAAAGTTTTGCTGAATGGAATATCCTCTCACTAGTCTTTGAAAGTTAACCTGGCAAGAGATGTTACTGGAGTGCATCTGTTTATCTCAATTAGTGTTGTGTCATACAGAAAAAAACACACTGCCAAATGCTTGAAATTCCACTGTTCCTTATTTCACTCCTTAGCAGAGGGGAGAACTCCCTGCATCTCCAGCTGAGATACCAAACATCTGGCAGATCTCTAAATTCCTGTCTGCCTCAAAGTCATGGAAGAAGACAAGATAACGATGCTGAAATAGACTTATGCAATGTAATGGATGTAGCTAGTTTTAAATGTTTAAAATTGGTGCATATAAATATATATGTGTGTCATTATTGGAAACGCATTATTGGAGAAAAAAAGTGGCTTATAGGCTGATGGGAGCCTATTTGGAGAGTGTCACACGGAATATAAAAAAAATGCTGCTTAGGTTTTGAGGGAAGGATCACCTCTGAATCAGTCCAGAACGAAATTATCCACTAACAGATCTTGATTATGAAAATCATTTAGGTGGAGACTGAGAGTGCCCGCAGATCAACTACCTTAATGTGAAAATGGCTTCATAATAGGAAAATAGAAATTTAATGTCCTTTGCTTTCTACCTTCCTTTTGCAATGCTTGTGTAACACACCTGTTTTCTCTAAGCTGAAATATTTTAATTTCTCTGAGTTGGTGTTTTGGTAATATAAATGTTTTGGCAAGACTAGAAAAGTCTCGCCACATCCATAAATGAATTTTACACTGACTTTGTAACAGGATACATAACAACAGAATCTACTGTACAGTACCTGGAGCAGGGCAAGATCTATGGTATTTTTAGCTTAGTTGGTAGGTTTAAGTAATGAATGAATTTTTGCAAGAATGAATTTTAGCATGTTTAAGACTGTATTACTTCTTGTACTGCTTCTCAGAGTACCAGCTGAGTTCCTCTTTATTTCAGCCTGTCCATATTTTTATGCCACATTCATCATTACATTTGACTGCCTGGAGACTTGACTCTCCTCCAGTTCAGCTTTCCAGGCACACAGATGTCGTAGTGATGAGTAGAGATGAGATTTTGTTGAAGCTCAGGCTCTCAGGCTTCAAGATCACTTGCAGAGCTCTTGGAAGCTCTGCCTTGATCCCAAATGAGCCAGAGATCCCAAATGCTGGCCTGGGTGCTCAGGACTAGCAGTAGGAATAACAGCCTTCCTGTCAAAACAACAGAGTCAGGTGTGGTCCTGGATCAGATGTCATGAGCTCCCATGAGAAATAAGGGGTATCCTTCTGGTTTTTCCTTCTCTATCCCTAATCACTTTCTCCTTATATCTTCCATGATTTCTTCTATTTCTAACCCCCAGACCACATGCTGGATTTGGCAAACGCTTCATCAGCTTTAAATGAAACATAATAGGTTCCACAAGTAATCATTTCCAAAGTAACTTCATTTAATCAAAAAATAACAGACTTTCTCTGGGGCCAACTCTTGTCCTGATGAGAGGGAAACAGGATAACCCATAGTAGTTTTGTTGGGACACATCATTGCCAAAAATCCTCAGTAAGTTTGCATTACCTGGAGAGAAACAATAAAAACTATAATTTAACAAACACAGGAAAAGGTCCTTGATTAATGTGAGTACTTGCAGATAAGCAGGAGCAGTTCAGTGACTTTGTAAATCGCTTCTCAAAGTGGTATTTAAGAACACAGAGAGGTGCAAAGAGCGGTGCCTCTCGTTGCACCCACACTTGTTAGCTTATAGACTGTACCTCCATATTTCACTATTTTCGTTGTAAGGCTTAATTCAGAGTTCAGACTACACGGGGGAATAATGTGTGCAGCACAGATTCTATCATACTTTCCATCTCAGCTGGCTTTCCAGCACAGAGGTGATGTAAGCACTCTAAGGAGCAGTTTGGTTATATTCAGAAAACAGATCTTTTTAATAGTTTTTCTCTCATTTGGTTTTATTGGTGTATTAGAATAGAGGCAGCATTAAACAGCTTGTGTGTAACTTCAAACAGATCACGAACTTTTGCCAATTATAGTAGATCTGAGAATATGTATGTATTTACAAAGTATGCATATGTGCCAACACAGAAATGTGTGTGCTTCTAGCAGAAAAGGTTGAGAATAATATATAAGCTATTGGAGACCCACAGATGTGTTCATTCATAATGGGTTTTTTTTCAGTTTGAGCACCAGTTTCAAGTTCTTTTCCAGTACTAATTGAATTGAGTGTGTCTAAAGCACCAAGAGTTAGCAAAATCCAGTGGACTAGACGGCATCTTTTGCATCCAGATCTAACTGTGTTATAGTAAGTGATTTTCCTGTGGCCTGACACACAACATGTTTCTGTTCAGCAAATTTAACAGAGGTTATGCAGTTTGCATCGTCTTTTTTTTTCCTCTCTTAGTCAGTTTTTCCAGCTAATGGAAAGAGAATGTCTTGGCTTCATCTTTATTCCACCCTCATTCCATCAGGCCCAAACTCTGGGTTGGATAACTCCCAATAGGATCAAGACACATATGGTCTCTTAAGTAATGCTTCTGAATCAGTACATGCAAAATACATTTTTACTCTTTAATTTCTTTGCGAGATCAATTCATTGCTCAGCTTACATTTCTTCATGAATAAACAAATATGTATATGTTTGCATGTATATACATGTAAATGTATGCATATTTATGTATTAGCCCATTTTCTCTACCTTACCAGCTCTCCAGAAGGTGCTGCTTCCAGCTCTGTGTATGTGGGCTAAAGAGAGACATTTACTTTTGTATATGCAGTGACAGGAAGTGGGATGAACCAGTTCACATCTGTTAGCCATTAAACAGCGAAATAACAACAACAATACTAAAATATGATTTTAGCCAGCCCAGCAAGAACAGAAACCAGACATAGAAAGCTGAAGGTGAGTCAAAAGACAGCCCACATCCAGCTGATTTCTTCAAAGGCAAAATGTTATGTACTTTTTCCTGGTTTTCAGTTCTGCAAAATCCGCCTTCTTGGATCATTAAAACATGCCATCAGAATGAGAGGGTTTGAGGATTTCCTGTAGAAAACTATAGCAGCATTCATTCCTGCAGCCGTGTCTGAGAGGAACAAGCATGGGACTCAGAAATTCTTGGACTTAGAAAAGCAGTACTTTTCTTACACTTCTTCCCAATCCCAATCACCTCCTACACCTTGATCTGCTGGTCTTTTCCTGGGACGCTGCTGAACAATTGTAAAATGGATTAATTAGAAATGCATGCCATCTTTTAATAGATACTACCTGAGCCACTATCAAGGGTTGACAGGGTTTATTTAATAGCTCTTTTGTGATGCATTGCTGACCTTCACTAAAATCTTATCAATTCAATGAGAGTAAAAGAGAGGCTTTAGAAGATCATGCCTCAGGACATTGCTTTGAGTGATAAAACAATCAATTCTTAAATTTAAAGGTTGCTCTTTTGCTTATGTGCATGATAGTTGTTCCCAGATAGCAGCTGTCATTGCAGAAAACTCTGGCAAGCTGAAGGAAAATCATGATTAATTGGAGAACTGGTATTCAGAGAAAATGGCTGACTGCCAACAGGCTGCAAAAGTAAATAGCATCAATTAAGTCAACATAGCTAATTTTCTCCTGAGCTAGTAATTACACTCTGTGCACAATGACCTCTTCATTAAAATAATGGAATATTGTAGAAATATAAGTGAACAACAGTTGGAGTGTTATTCATGCTATTTCTTCATGGTTTAATAGAATAAAAAAAGATAAGCCCTGACTTTTACCCATTTTGGTCACTTTGGCAAATAACTATTTCTACTCAAGTTCTCTATTTTTACTGTTTCTGTTTCATCGATCTGTTCATGTGTAAATAAAAAATCAAGCTCTTGGTAGAGCATTTTATAAACATCGATGTGCAAATATTTGATACAAGTTTGGTTCTTAGTTTTAGGCTGCTTGTTTGCTTCAGTTTTCAAAGTCACAGTGTGTTTCTCAAGCCTGAAGTCAGGGATCATGTGGCGGTGATCCGATGGTGGTGTGTTGTTGGTCATGCTTCACTGGCAGGACGGCCCTGAGCCTGGCCTAACTCGAGTGTTCTTGTCCCTGTGTTCAGAGGGACGGGACAAAGGGTGTCCAGGATGAACTGTTCCAGGCTTGGAGGACCTGTTGATGCAAGCAGACTGGCAGGAAAGGCTTTACCAACCTTTTCTATTTCAGTAGATATCGCAGGGCTGTGACTCAAAGGCCCCGTACAGTGGATTGTGCTCACTGCCATTTGGCAGGGAATGACAGGGGAGGTGGATACATGCAGCCATAACTGCCAGGCTCAAATGTAACGTGGTGCTGGCTGTTCCCTGAGGAATAGGAAGCGACCACAATGATATTATCACTATCTTCTCCAGGTGAGGAGGGAGCGGTCTCTGTATGTTTACATAATGTCAGATCGTAGCTGTGCACAAATGTATGTTCCTCATTTGAACTGTCTCAGAGAGAAGGTCAACAAATTATCTGAACCCTGGCCAGACTTCAAAAGTTCAGAGGTTTGGTTCAGAAAGAGCTGCAGTCACTGATTCAAAGTGTATAAAATCTGTCCAGATTTTCTGAGACTGTAAAACTGGGCTGGAGCAACATTTTTCCTGTAGCTTTCAGCACTTCTGTTTCCCATCCTAGCTGGACAGTGGAATTGAAAAAACACTTCTTCAGAAATTCCAAGAGCTTAAGAACATTTGGTCCCAGTCTGGTTCTAAAAATGAGTAAAGATCTGGGAAGCTGTCTGCTGGGGTTGTATCTAACCTACCTAGTCTGTCCCATCGTGCCTGCAGCTCCTTTTGGACTGGGTGGTATTGTTGTATCTGGAATTTGCTGCGACACTCAGCATGCTCCCTTGACAAACTAGCTTCTCATCTTTTCCTAGTTACTTACAGGTTCTTATGGATATTAAAGCAGATTCTGTTTAATTTTTGATAGTTAGCGCTGTACTCTGGTGAAGAAAGAGCCCAGTGGTTTGACAGCTGCAGTATTGCAACGTCAACAGGGAGTCTTATATTTCAGAATAGCAGAAAACGTGCTCCTAATGCTTTGGGGTTTCAGATACAAAAAGGCTGTTTATAATGTCACATGTCCAAGGCATGGCCAAGTCAAGTCATGGGAAGGAAATCAATTTCAGCTCCTGCTGTTAACCCTTTCACAACATTATTTTGGGATTATGATGTAAGGACTAGATATACATCCTTTTTCCTCTTGCTTGAAAAATGCTTTGGGTATTTTACCAGAGTGTATTTGCAAAGTTCTGGACTACTGCAACAAAGTGGGTCAGTACCAACATGTGTGTGCCAGCAATGACCACTGTAAGGGCAGCAGCCTAAACCCTATTGCTGCAGCTGGAAGAGAATTTTTCAGGTTTGGACATGTTATTTCCATTTGGCCATTTGGCTAAACAAATGCATCTTAAACTATTCTTACCCAAATCTACGGCCTTTTAATTTTTTTCTTTTTTTTCCCACTAGGAAAACTAGACTTTCCTTGCAGTCCTGGTAAGTGAAGATTAGTATTCACATACTACTAGTTTCTACTGTCAGTAAAAGAATATTAGCTAACGTATCCTCCTAAGACATTTCAGATATGCAGAGGCAGCAGACTCCCAAAGACACAGATTCAAGTTCTGCCCTTCAAACTTAAACACAACTGAATTGCAGGGGTATTTGCAGTCAGAATTGCTAAACCAGTCACAAAGAGGGGAGAAATTGTAACACTCATTTTGGGTCTAGGCTCACACATTAAGCTATTCAGAAGATTTGGGATCTGGGACTGTGGTATGAGTTCACTCACGTTACTGTGTATGGTAAGAAACTTCCAGCAATTGTGCTTATGGTTTCAGTGGGGAACAGACATTATGTGGGGCTCCCTGGATGCTTCTGTGGGAACAGGCTGCAGCTGTGTGTAGCCTCCGGCTCCTCCAGGGATACCACGTTGTAGGTTCCCTACGAAGGAGTTCTGAGAGATATTTATTCTCACCAACACAGAAATCTTCCTGTACTTTCCCAAGGGATTGAGTGCTGCCTAAATATTACAGAGAATGGAAAAATCTCTTTGAACCCTATCTGCAAATTTAAACCACTTGGCACCCACCTTTGTTTTCATCACAGGAAGAAATTTTTTTTATTATGATTTTTTTTTTTTCGTTTTCTTTACTGTATTTGCAATCTAAGATAGTCAAGTTACCACTGTAATGGTTCCCCTGTAGATTCTACCTTTCTTCATTTTTAAATAAGTACCATAGTACCTCACAAGAAGGTCAAGCAAATTCATTTGTGTAGTACTTAGAACTCTTTAATCTGAAGGGGCTGTACAAATGCAGTGCTCATTTAATTGGGTGCATTTCTGGAGTAAAACTAGATTTACATTGTGTTAAATAAATATTACATTGTAACCTTTGTTTTGTATTAATAGAGAAGGTTTAAAATAATAGCTAGTTAATAAAAATAAAGTACAATTTTACACCCTATCACAGGATACTTTTAGCAATTAAATGTTATTTAGACTCTGAAAATAGAATGTATTGGAATTAGTGCTGGGACTTATCATGGATTTATAGAGATTAATTTGATGTTTGTTGGATATAATTTTGCCCCTCTCACTTTTATTACATATTACATTTTACTCGTGTTTCAAGCTTCTCATGCTTGGTTAAAAAAATACAATAGGCTGCAAGATTCAGCAAGACTTCCCACATGTGAACTACATGTGAAATTCCACATTAAAAGAATATTTTTAAGATTTTTGAGGCAAGTAATTATGAAAGTGGAGCTTGAGACTGCATGCACACTTTCAGTTCAGGTCACATATTTGCATTTTGATCATGTATTTTTTTTTTTTAAGTCACTAGTCTCTTGCACTCGTCAGCACTCAGGATATCTGTTCCTCAGATGCACCAGAGCTGTGAAATTAGGCAGGCCTAGTGCCTTTGGATGTGGATTCAACATGTATGTCATTATATGCATTGAGGCAGAGGAGTGCTGGAATAAAAAGGATGATCTCTGTCCATCTCTTCCAGAATTCCTATGCGATGATGCTAAGCAAGGCCCTACAACCAGTCCTTATCAAAGCTGACTGAGAATGTTTTGTTTCTTATTTCTGACGTTTAGAGGGGCAGGAGAGGGCAGTAGGACTTGCACTGTGGGCATGTAAGTACTGTGAAAACTTCATTCCCAAGGGTCACAACTAAAAACATAAAATTGCTACCATTATTTCAGCTGCAAAATGGAAACTATATTGTGAAGATAATTAATACATATAAAACACTAAGATACTACTGCATTAAATATGACACAAAAAATCTTGGGGAAATTAATAGAGCTAGCCTGAGAATAGCTTTTGAATAAAGTGAAGCACATAAAGACTGTGATTACACATTGAAAATAGGTCAAAACAGCCAACTGAGCACTACTTTTGTGAGCACTTTTCATTTCAATTCAGAAAATGAGAGAAAGACCCACTTTAAAAAAAAAAAAAGCCCAAACCTGGCTGTGTAATCATTGCATTATATATTCACAAGGAGACCAAAGAAAGGTCAGGTATATTGTCATTTCTGACTTTCTGAGTGTTTGACTTGGCAACTTCAGCTCTTTATGAGTCACATATGTACTGGGAGAAAAGTGCTATAAATTCATGGTCAGACTTTTTTTTTTTATATTATTCTTACTTCTCAATGTCATAAAATAACTCAGTGCAGCTCAGTTTCACCTTCCATTTAAAAGAAATGCAGTATTTTAGATGTGGTTTTGTACTTAGTGAAGAATGTAAATTTGACATAGAAGGACATTAGTTCTTTTCAGGAAAAGTTTCCTGCTAGCAGCTTTCAGAAATAAGTGGGTTTTCTCATCAGAAGCTGAGTAAAAATGAGATACGTTTGCAACTACCACTGACCTGTGAAGATACCAGCAGTTTCTTCAATTTTTAAAACAATATTGGCCAGCTGGTCTATCATGAAAAGAACAAGGAAAAATCTTCCCTTAGTGAAAAGATGGTCAAAAAACCAGACCACCTCCATGGGAAGTGTTGTTTTCCTCATACCACCAATGTTTATTGCTCTCTGTTAAAAGACAATGTTTCCTCATTCTTGACCATTGTCATAGCCTGCTGTCAAGGGAGCAAGGAGAAAATAAGGCAAAGAAGAAAAAAAAGAGATGAGAGGAAAGTGATAACAACTTTTAACAATTTTAAAGGTTGAGGTTAAAAAAAGTGAATATTCTTACAGAGGTATTTAGGCTCTACTCTAAATGCTGACTGTGCAAGGACTCTGCATCTTAATTATCACCTTGCCATTTTATTTTTTTTTCCCTTAGGAAGAGGTTTCCACACAAAAATAAAAAGGCAGGATCAGGCAGCCCTACAGCCTTCTGCACAGCTGCTCATCTCTTTGGTGAGAAGTGGTGACAACAAGCAGTTTCCTTGGCATGGTTTTCCCTAACCAAGGGGAGGTGTAGTACTGTTTCAGATATGCTGCACACCAGCAGAGCAGTGGGTTTCCAGGTTTCCCAAAGGAAAGTCAACACTCCAGAGTAGTCAGCCTTGTTTGCTTCAGGCAAAAGAACTGGAGATAACAGAGTCTGGGTGAAGAAGAGGGTGAGAGATTAGAAAGTAATTTTCTATATTGACCAATGGACATTTGATGAAGTCTGCTGATTTTCTGTGATGTCCTCTGATACTTTTCTCATTCATATTTTTAGCACCCTAGTTTGGGAATGAGGAATAATAGCACTAGGGTGCTTTCCACTGCTTTAAGACATTTACAGGAGTGTATCAGAAAGGTTAAGAAATATGTTACCTTATCCAGAGGTTTTATCTATGAGTATACTTTTGTGCAAGAGACAAATACATGTTATTATGTTGTATTAGGAATAGCAGTGGTTCATAAACTTTTTTTTTCGCTTAAAAAATATCCAGTCAGACTTTGAAGAAATGCTCTTCTGTTGTGATTTTAGGATGGTATAGTTTCTTCTAGGAGAGTTGAAGTAAGGAGGAGGAATATTAATTTAGTTCACTCTTCTCTGTGTTCAGTAAGTAGAAGAAATGAAGTGGCAGAGGTGCAGGGTTGGTGGCCTTGATGAACCTCTGTGGAGGTTTTCTGGCTGTTCAAAGTAAGAAAATATCAACACTTACTGGTGCCAAATTCTTCTCTACTAGAAAGTTAAATTAGGAAAATAAATAAAACATGCTCATGGTCAGCATAAGCTTGATCCAATAAGAAACTAAGTCTCATAGATAATGGATGCCAGTGTCTGTGTGAAAAACCAAAATATTGCACAAAACCAGATTACAGTTGACAACAGGCTGCTGATGGTGACAGCGAGCAGGTCTGTGCTTATTTGCTGTGATTTCATCACCCTGGAAACTCTTGGGCTGCGAGTCTGTGCAGCCATTTCTATCCCGTGCTCCATCCATTCACCAGCTCTGTACCCTCACTCTGGCTGCTTCGGGTACCAGGTTTATTTTTGGTGGCTGTTTAAGCTGATGAAGCACATAACCTTGGATCAACACAACGTTTCAGGTTTCTCACTCAGTATTGCCTGTTTCTCTTGCCTAGGAGAGCCTGGGGAAGTGCTGCACACACCAGCCAGGAGATGCAGTACAGATTGCCTCCTCAACAGCTCACAGTGCATTTCCTTATAGGAAAAAATAAATACATTGGGCAGACAAGAAAATGAGTGTTAGTTTACAAACTAACTAAAGGGCTGTGATTCCTGTGTCCTCTAGTTGCGCTAAATACCAGAAGATAATATCACAGCATAGCATAAGTGAAAACACTGAAGGCAACCCCTTTGTTTGTTTATTACTGTTTTGTTTGAATTTATTGACACACATGTTCTGCTCTCGGTGCCTATAGAGTTACATAAATATGGTTTTGCTCAGGTAGGTTTTTTGGGGGGTTTTTTTGAGCCGCAAATCATAATGTTTATCATGCTGATGAAGCAATGGTTGGGGGACAAATATGACATTAAAAATAGGCTTGGATTTCCCAATCATTTGAAATGCTGGCTTGCAAACCAATGCAGCAATGTTGATTTGTGGGTAGTTAATTTTCTTGGCCATTGTTTTTCTACTGTGTGATGCTGTGAGGTTATTTCTAGGCAAAATAAAATATACAGTTATACATAGTAAGAGAATTGTATAGTAGAAAATGTTCTTGGCATGCACACACTACTCAGAATGAGTACATAACGTGCACTTGAATGGACGGGCTGTTTTTTGTTTGTTTTTCCACTGGCAAACCAAGAAATAANTAAGCTGGGCTTGGACTTGGGTTGGACTCAAAGCCTGAGGGCTGGATTCGAGGCTAGTAGAAAGAGAAAAGAGGATTTCCTTTTCATTGGTCTTTGGACCAGCCTGAGATTATCTGGCCCTACCTCATTTGCTCAAAAGAGACTCTAGAGGCTGTTCTGATACACAAACTGAAACTTCTGAATCAAAAGAGCTATAACTTAACCCCCAGGTTGTTTTTCCTCAAGCAATCAGGTTATTCATTCTTTTAGAGGGTGACAGTGTTTCATTCACAGCAAGTAAAAGAAAATTGAAGCATTCGGGGTACAACAAAACCTAATTTGCAGGGATTTATAAACATTCTTGAGCTAAAGAGAAGTTGTGGCACAGCATCTTGTACTGTGAGATCATTTCCCATTGTTCTAGGAATATATTCTCTTATTATCATTCCTTGAAATGGAAATGCTGGGAAATGGATACAAGGATATGGTCTAGGATTTCTAGGTAAGAGACCACACTTCTTGGAAGAGCTGAATTCTTTCTTAAAAAATCTGGCGCAGTTAAAGAATTCAAGTGACAAGCAATTTGCATATTTAATGCCATATATTTTCTTTATGTTTTATCCTCACATACATAACAAAATGGACAGCCTTTTTTTCCTTCCATCTAGATATATATATATATATATTTAATTCTATTTGTCTGACTGCCTTCCCAAAGGCACTAAGTGTCTTTGGTGCATATGGGGATGGAGTCAGACCAGGCTCAGAATGCTATCTCTTGAATTCATGCCCTAGACTGGAAAAAAGGGCCAATGAGTTGCAGAAAACAGACTGGTTTCACTCTTTTGATGCAACAGAGATGTCTGTCAGTGTTGCTCAGGCTAGAAACAGCAGTTAGGCAGACTGGTAAAGAAGGGGATTCAAAGATAAGAAGCAGCAGGTTGGACAAGCTCAGCAATCCTGAGTGGACACCCAAAGAGGAAAAGTCATTGCATTCATATGCGTTCTTTCTACAAAGATGTGGAAAACCATCAGTTTTCTAACCAGACTGTGCTAGTAATTTTGTAATTCCAGGGTTCTTTTCCTTCTCTTTCCCATCCATCCCCAGCAGTGCTTCAAAATTAGCTGTAATTTTCATGGTTCAGCTATTAGGGTATGAAATGCATAAGGTTTGGCGGGTAGCAACAATGAGCCCTAAAATTAAGCATTTAGTACTGAAATGTCTATATTACCCTGGATAAATATGCCTGTATTTTTGTTGGATGGGTTCAAGAGCTAAAGAGGCTGGGAAAACCTGAAATCAACTAAAACTAACTAAGTGAGGGGAACGGAAAGCAATTATTTGCCTCAAGTGGAGGCTGGGGAGTGGGGAGAGCAATAAGGTGAAACCAAGCAAAACACTTGAGAGATACGGTAATAGATGTGGGATACAGAGTTAATATCAGGGGTTAAGAGACAGAACTGCTTATTTGCTCTCTCTTTATATTCTCTGTTTCTTACCTTTTTTTCTGTGTCCATATTTTCTTGACATACTTTACTTTTCCTTTTTTTCACTCTTTCCCCTTTTTCCTTTTTTTCCTCCTTGTTATCTTCCTCACCAATCACACTTGGCCCACTCTAAGCATTCTGTTTCTCTGCATCTTACAGCAGCCCTTAGACACAGACAAAACCTAGACATTGCTCTACCTATTATAGCAGAGGACTTTGACTTGTGCTGAAGGCCACAGCTGTTCAAATAAGCGCTTGTTTTAAATTTAAGGTGTGCACTTAGGCCCCACACAGAGCCCTATGGAATTTACTGGCAGACAAGGATGTAAATAAGAGGTTTGTTACTATAGGTGGAATAGTGAGTGCCTATCTACATGCCTCCAGCAGTCCTCATTCTGGAAACACCATTGTACTGAGCACTGGGCTGGTGGTTTTTTCTGTGTTATTGTGGTATTCTGACGAAGAACAGTTGTATGAGATAATGTCATATGCAAGATATGCAGTCGTTTGTAATTCTGTTTGCCACAAACATTGTTTCCCAGTCTTTTTCTATTTTAAACTTGCACTTTCATTAGTGCGAAATCAGATTCCCTCCAATGTGATATTCCTACTTGAAAGGAACTTCCCTTCACCCACACTTTATTCTTCACTTGGTATCACTTTACTTCTTTCTTTCATCTTCTTCAGGGGCTAATCTGAAATAGAAAGAACTCCTGCTCTGTACTGTTCTTGCTATTTTCCTTCCCATACTCATTACCTCTGATCTCACTGTATTTCCTTGTTCTGGCTATGGAGTGTTCTACCCTGGTGAATTAAATTTACTCTTAATTTCCCACATGTTCAGCATCACCAGTTAACAGAATTTACTGGGCTGTATCCTTTGTGGGTGTACTTCATTTTCCACAATACAAGGCAGGGCTCTATTGCCTTCCCTTCTACATAAGCAAAAAGACTGAATCTTGCTGAATAAATTTGGTTGCACAGAGACTGCAACAGAAAAATTTCCATGTACTACTGGAAATGACCCACCAAAGCTGGCAAATGTGGAGACTGTACTAGAAATGTTAAAATGAGCATCTTAGGAGAGTAAATGGGTAAGTCTTGGTGCAGAGATACCAGACTGAGTAGACAGCTGGAGAAGGGTGACGAAAATGACAGCTGGATTAGCAGGTCATCAGGATCCTATCACATGTGTGTGCAGCTTTTCAAGTCACCCAGAGTGGGAGACAAAGTAGAGTGAGTAAATCCAGATGACTCACAGGGGTAGAATGGGATGGAGACATTAATCACTGTCATCCCCTGAAGCGTGCAAAGAGGCACATCTAAAAGCAGCACCAGGCTGCCAGCTGAGGAAGGAGAGGAGACATGAAGAGCAGTTGGTAGCTGACAGGTCCTCTGTGTGTCACTGCAGAGAAGCCAGGACAGGAGACCAGGATATGAGCACCTGGATGGATACACGGATGCTGGGCAGACCACTCAAGTGCAGCAAGCCTTGGCATTCAGGAATGGGGGTGGGAGTATGAGTGTGTCTGAAATCAGCTTTGGTTTAAAATTATCTTTTCCTACAAGTTCTTTCATGACTTGCTGTATTGTTGCTACTGCAGCTTAAGATTATTTCCTGCAAGTCGGGCAACTCTGCTGTCTTAGGGGTGGCTGGGAGTTGAGCTTCCCCTGAGACAGAGGAAAAAGGAGGACAAGAGCAGGCAGTCCTCTGGCAGAGACAGTGTGAATCCCCACCTCACAGACATGGGGGATGAAAATAATATTTGTTGAACCACCAGCTTCACCTTTTATAGAGAAATTGCAGCCCAGACCTAAGCCAAGACCTCCAAGACTCTGATGCTACCCACTGTGTGCTTTCCTGCTCCTGGAAGTAGAAAAATGCTCTCTCAATGCATTTACTACAAATACTACAAACTCCATCTAGGGCATGCTGCCACACTTTTATAATTTTCTGCATAAAGCAGAAAGGAGAGACTACTATTCTGCATAAAGGGAGAAACATGCTTCTCACTGACAGATGTGTCTAATGCTGGAACACAAAGTACTTGGCACAAAATTGGAAATGCATGAAAACATGACTATTGCATTCCCCATTCTCATTTGAGATATTATCCATATAATCTCCTCCTCCTAAGTGTCAGATTCCAGCTGATTAGCCTTGTTTTCTAGCTAGACAAAACATTTGATGATGTCTACATGATTTAGAAGCAGACTGCTTCTAAACACTAAAACATACTCCTGAGAGGAGTTGGTGAGCTACACAGCCTGGTTTTCAGATTCTTGACACCAAGGCATCAAGCTTGCTTCTTTCCTACAGGATTTAAAGATGAAGAGAGATTAGACTTATTCTTCCAAAAGTGTCAGCATAATGAGCAAGGAACCCTTAGCAGGACCACAGTGTCTAATAGCTCATAAAAAACAGTGAGCTGTGCCATTTTAAGTCAAGGATATAGAGAATTGTTTATGTTCTGCTCTGAAGCTACAGACTGGAACCTCCCTTTTGAGGCAGATGGTCTGACATGGGAAGATAGGCAATTTAGCTGGAGCTGCAGTTCTGGAGTGGAATATTAATTTAGCTGTAGGTGGTTTGTAGGAATACTTGTATTTTTTGTCTAAGACCCCTGCAATACTAAATTTCAATTTTTTTCTTGAAGAGCATGTGTCATTGGCATTTCACAAATCTGTAAACTTACACTAAATGGGTATCTTACAAAATGCCTGTTAAAAATTAACTCACTTTTATGGCTCCTTTAGAGGTTAGTTAAAATCCCATTAAGAGACATTATGTGGGACAAAAATGTCACATGTCCGAGGTCACTTAATTGTTGAAACAGAATAGCAAGTAACAACAGGGAATGAGATGGTCTGGTTGTCTTCTGTATTCATCTCAGGCTCCCTTCCCTGCCACTCTCCCATGGCAATTGTACCTGAGTTCAAATCTGCAAACACTTTTACCTAATTAGCAGCCTCTCAGTCAATGGCCTCATTCAGCTGTCTCAATTAGCGTCGGCTTTTACCAGGTCCCTTTCCCATTTGGATTCAATAGAATATTTATGTAAGTGAGAGCTGGTGATGGGGGACTAGCAGGACTTGTGTGGGCTGGGCAGGGTTCATGTGCCTTTGTAAAGGAATTTTTTAAGTATTTTCTTCTGTAATCGGTCTTCTTTTTCTTTTCTTTTAAGTTGGTAGTTTCAGTTAATAATTCTGCTTCATTTAAGGTTAATGCCAAATTAGTGCTATTTTATAGGGTATTTGCTTTGTAAATGGAGAACTGGTAAATCAGTGTGCTAATTTCTTTTGTCACCCCAGTGCTGAATTTTGTTTTTGTCAGATGATTATCTGTTATGTACACAACTCTGTAGTTTCATACTTGTCATTTGACTCCCTCGGTTACAAGAGAGAGTTGCACTCCTGTCTCAAGGCTTCTTCTACAGGTCTCTGACTGCAGCAAGCTTACAATTGTTGTTTTAGAAGCCTAAAAGATGTGAAGTTGCAAGAGAGGGAAGAACATTTTAATATAATTGTGCATTAAGTATGGTTACTGAGTCATTATTTCAGTTTTATGCCGTACATATTTCTGGCTAGTGTAAAATGCACTAAGAACCAAATTTTAAAACCATCTGCACCTCCTGTTTCTGTCTAAGACATTATTTATGTTTTTGGCTTTGTACCCTGAGCTAAATACAGAATGTGTAAAGACTCTTAATTAACCCTTTGAGACGTGAGTTTCCCATCAATGTGTGCAACAGGAACATGTCTTTAATTAGGTAGTAAAACTCCCAGGATTTATACTCATTCAAAATTTGCTCCATTATGAAACTAAACATGTTAAATGAATTAAGAGGGGGAAAAAAATCTACTCTGTGTTTAAGTAAAGCTAGATTTGTCTTGCATTCCCACCAAAGCCAGGAAATGCATTAATTCAAGATATTTTCATGAATATGATCATGGTTAGATACAACTTTTCTCACCTGAAGGGGCAACCTGTTAGTATTTATTTTCTCTTTTCTCTATCATTTTTTTATAAGATCTGTTCATGCCTTGGGTATTTCCCAGTATGCCTAGTCCTCTCCCATTGTGGTGGATGTGGTAGTCAATGAAAGAAGGAGTTCTGCATAAAGTTGAGCTCAGCTCAAGCCCAGAAAAATATTTGAGCATGTAGTTAGCATAAAGTGTGTGAAATCAAGTTCATTAGTGGCATAACTGAACTAATATACATCAGTGATTTGTGGCCTAGAGAAACACTCTGGCTGTTTAATGATAAAATGGGGCAGTGCTCTTGTGATGTGCCATTGCTTGCCATAACCCAAAAACCAACTGAACACTTTGTGGGGAGATAATCTTACCTGTAGTATTATTTCAATCCTAAGTTAAACTTTATAAAGAGATTTTAATATTGATGTATGTAATAAAACATGCTATAAATAAAAGGCACTGTGCTGGTGTTCTTATACTGGTGTATTTGCTACTCAGTCATTTCAATTTTAAATCAGAAATTCCAGAAATGCCTAATTCAAGCAAAAGTCTTAAGGATCTGAAAAATATGTTTCAAATAAAAACTTGTTTACGTTACACGAGCACGAGGGAAAGCAGTTCAAACTGGAAAGCCTGTTTGTTTTTCTTTGTGCATGTTTAAAATAAATGTAATATGTTGTTTCTCTTTTTTTCCTTTCTTTTATTCTTTTAAAGGATTTTAACAAAACTCTTCACACTCATATATATAGTATTTTAGAGTGCCAGGTTTCAAGCTAAGTGAATTTTTTGGACAAGTGATAAAACAGCAACAATGCTAGTTCAAGTTACCTGTCTCCAGACAAAAGAGGTTCAGCTGTGTAACTGTTGGTCAAGAAGCTCCATGGGTTTCCTGTTTGGTACAGTGCCATGGATGATTTTTACACTTCCCTGCAGAAAACCTCCTTCCCCCTTTCCAGATCCTCTGTAATGATCCTGAACAGAAACAGTGCCTTCATAGGAAAACAGAGACATTGCTTAGAGAAGGTTTGCAGGCCGTAGCGTGTAAAAATTAAAAGAAAAATACACCAATTTCAGTTAATTGGCTTGACCATTATCTTGTTTCTAGTGCTGGTATCTGCACCTATGCTAGCTGAGTATTAACTGATGACATCCATATATTTTTTTTAAGTTCGCATTTCAACGAAGAGCCCCCAGGTTCAAAAGCAATGGCTAACCAGGTTCCTAGTCTAGGCCAGGAATATCTCTGGATGATTAGTGCTCCATGAGATTTAAGGTACAGCTTCAGATACACTTATTTAAGTGGGGATGAGATAGCATGGTTTTCAAAGGTGGCATCTCATCTTCTGCCACAAAGTTTGCAGCAAAGCCACACAGACAGCTGCTCTGACAACAAAGACACAGTGGTGGGGCTAAGGATCCCAGGACAGGGACAGGGCACACTGTGGTCACCTCTCAGCTGAAGCCCACTTACCACCTCAGATCCCCAGTTTGTTGTTTTTCTGTGCATGATCTGAGATATTTAAGTGTACAGAAATGCGCTCTAGCACTGAAAGGCTTGTGCCTCTGCACTGGGGTTATGAATAAACAAGTGAGGAGGAAAACACTTGGAAACTGGGAGAATGCCTGTCTTAGAACAAGACAATTGCCTGTTTTGATAGCTCCATCAACCTTCCACTGTACTTCAGAGTGCTCTGATGTGAGAGTAGACCTGGTGACTCACTGTTGTTGTTTACCCTTTTGGCCACTCTTTGGCCTGATAGTCTTGGGTCACTTCAGCTCCATCTCATTTTCCTCTGATCCGTTGAAGAACTTGTTCAGTTTGCCAACACAGAACAAGATTTGGTGGGAGTGGGGATTTTTTTGTTGTTGATGGCTTTTCATTTTGTTTTGTTTGGGTTTGCTTGGTTGGGTTTTTCCTTGGTTTGTGTTCTGCTAATCTAATGCTTGGTGTCCTTTCTCAGAGGACTGGATGAATGTACAGCTCTTAGGGTTCCTAAGTAATATGCTAACAGAAGTAAAAATTTTAATAGGTCTTAATATACTTTTAAGTCAGAATTTGTCTGGTGTTTTGTACTTCAGCATCTTCTGTGTTGCAGATGTTTCACCTCTGGGTTTAAATATCAAACCTTTTAGCCAATGTGATCCTTTAGGAGGAATATGACTTTTATTTGTGTAGCTTAAGCTTTTGAAACACCTGAGTTGCCTCCTCCTCTTCCAATCTGTTTTATCCTGCATAGTCATTTACACTTGCTCAGAGTGAGTGCAAAGTGGCTGAAAAATCCTACCTCATCAACTGGTAATAGTTTACAAGTGTGTAAATGACGACTCAATCTGCAAAGCTGGGGGAAAATCAGGCTCCTTGGGGTGGTTGACTGGGGTGAAGTCATTACAGTTTTTAGAGGATGTCCTGTGGGCTGTTGTTTCTTCAAGTTCTTCTCTTCCTCATGTTTCTAGTAAGGCAGAAGTGATGCTGAAGCTGATGGAGAAAATGATGAAGTAGGATGTACTCTATAGACTTGTATGAGGGTTCATGTATTGTAAAATAGCCAGGAATTGCTCCGAAGTCTACAGTACAGTGAAGAGTATTATAAGTCAGGATCCTTCACATGGTAGCTATGTGTTATGCTTTTTTATTAATTGAAAGTCTAAAGTGGTATAATGGGAAAAGAAGCGCAGTACAACTGTATGCTAAAACACTGATTGTTCTCCCTTCCCTTTGCTATCTCTGGCACTGGAAAATTCAAGGTGGCTGTACAACTCATATCTCACTGTGATTTTCAGATGTGGGAAGTGAATAAGTAAAGGCAATACTGACTTTTTTTTCCTTTTCCTATTTTTTTTCTTTGTTGTGAAAACAGGAATCAACATGATCAATGCATGATTTGATTTTTTGCTCTGTCCTTTTGGGGCACAACTAGGTCAGAATATTTTGGTTCATTTTAGAGCATAAGTGGACTACAATGATATGCTAGTATGGTTGGTTTGTCTCTGGGAAATATAGTGTCCTGACTTAAACTGCTGCTTCTTCTGTCTTATCAGATTACCTCTGCTTTACATTTCATGTGTATCATGTTCAGAGACCTGTACTACTAATGTAAACTGTTTCCTGGTATCAGTTATTTTATTCTTCCAATTTGATAGGATCAAAGTATTCTATTACAATTCAAATTATATTTGTGAAAATACAAGGACAAACTAATCCCTTACTCTGTGACAGGAAAAAATTATCTAGAGAAGCTAGGTAGAAAAAATTTTGTGTGTAAGGGCTGTCTTTGAAATTTGTTGAGTAATCAGAAGTTATATAGATTAGTAGAGAACAGCCATCTTGGATAACTGGGACTTGAGATGCTGGTTAAACACTGGATCAGTTTATCAGAAATTTAGTGGAATCCCTGTCCTTGGAAGTCAGATTATTAAAACTTTGCTGTGCTTACTGGTCTGATGTAACTCTTTAGCTGGCTCTTCTTTGACTGAAGGCTTGAAGCAGTTGAACAGAATTCTGTCCCAGTCTCAGTTTTGTGTTTCTGTGTTTTCTGAGAAGTGCTATACATCTGCAACCTGTGCTTTTACGTCACAGGCTAATCTTTTTGGCTCAGAGGAGAAGAGTTTATAAGCTTTGATACTCAGGGAGTGATGATTTTTCAATGACAGGTTAAAGGACCTCAGCAGGTGACAGCATACTGACATTTCTGTACTAAAGTGTGGAGCTGGCATATTTTGGAGGTCAAGAACTGAATGTGATGAATATGGAGAGCTGTATGTAAATGTGAAGTTAGACTCCATTCATGTGAGTGGTCACTTCCCCAGCCCACTGAATTCTGTGAAAATCATCATCCCACGTGTTGCTCTCATTGCTTGCTAGGACAGTGTCCATCTCTAAGAGAGATCTTCTAGCTCTGAAAATGCTTTATCCCAAAGCATTTTGTGAAAGGTATATGATTATATAACATCTCACTAACTCCATGAAACTTGCACCAGATATGTTTGCAAAACACTTCTTGTGGAGAAAGAGCTGATAATGTTGCATTTTTCATAGCATCTGAATTAGTAGAGTGTTTGAAATATTATTTGCAGAATAAATGAATTATTATAAAGACAGAGTAAATCACTACAGTTTTCATGTGTTTTATCTGTGTATCTATACAGCAACAGAAAGATAACTCCAAAACAGTTCACTCTTAATGTGAAACTAGAATTCCAGTGCAGTGCTCACAGGCTTTTGAGCTACTTGATGTACAGAGGTGTCTAAGAACCGAGTGTGGGCTGCATTTCCAATAGATCTCCAAGATAAGCTATGTGCTGTCTAGTGTTCAGTTATTAGTAGTGCATGGAATGTCTGTGCCAGGAGACTCAACAGGTCCTGCTCATAGCCTCGAGCACTCTTTTGCAGCTGCCCTATACTGTTTTAATTGTTAGCATGTTTCTTGGTGTGATTTTGATCCCTGCCGACTGGCAGTCTCCTAGGAAGTCCTCAGGCAATCTCCAAGGAACAGCAAAGGTTGGGGCAATATCCCCCAGACAGTGAGGCACAGCACACATTTAGAGCAGGAAAGGTTTAGCTATATGGAAGGTGAACTGTGTCCTGCCACTTGCTCCTTGTGCCTTTGGGGCTCCTGAGAGCTAGAAGAGACAAAACACTTCAGATTTTACACTGTACTTAATGCTGGACAGTTTTGAAGCATAAACTTCCCTCTCAGTTTTCCTTGTCTCCTTTGAGGCAAGCTCTGTACCAGGGCTATCTGCCAGCACAGCTCTGTCAGTCTGCATACAAATAGGCAGGATCCTGGTCAGCACGGCAGTCCCAGATGAACAGGCCCATGGGGTCACAGTAGCCCTGTCAGATTGTTCCTTAATGCTGTGGCTGGTTTAGTTTTATCAAACCCTTGAACACCTGCATGAGCTGTGCCCCTCCTCTATGTGAGATGCTGTGCTCCTGCGCTCTCAGAGAGCTACAGCTTAGGATGCAGCCTTAGACAGAGCATGATCCAAAGATTAAAGTGATACAACTGGCCTACAAGGTAATTTGCAGGTGAGCTCTGTTACCCCCCATCTGCCCCTGGCAGATTCTACAAGCAAGCATTCATTACCCCTGCAAGCTCTTGTGTAGGTTTTTTGCATATTTCTTTCTTCCATACAAGCAAGAGCATGTTGCATATTGACTCAGTTGCTGGAGTGAAACTCTGTTTCAACTTTTTTCCAATCCAAATGTGTAAACATTACTAACTGAAAATATAGTTTTCAGTCTAAAGGAAAAGCAGCTGTAGTTACGCTTTTTTTTTTTTTTTTTTAATTTCTTCAATGTCATGCCAAAAAGATCTACAAAGACATTTGGGAGTGTGAGCTGTAAAGTTTCCCATTTAATCATTAATAGGAACCATTTTTTGGTGGCTGGTATGTTGCTGAAAACTGGCAGAGCAAATTTATTTTTGCACTCAGTGGAACTAAACTCATCTCTGGATTAAGGAGACTGGAATTCCACTGGCTGTTATAAGAATGGAGCCCATGTGTAAAAGTATTTTTTTTCTAACCGTAGGACAAATGCCCAAACCTTAGCATGAATGCAAGGGATATCTCATTCAGACTGAAAGTCAGTGTCTCCTCTGTTGAAGCTGATTCATCAAAGCCCTCTTCTTTGCCAGAGGCCATAACAAATCTTCCTCGTCACCTATGGCAAAAAGGACATAGAAGGATGCTTAATGCTGATCAGATTATTGCTCCATCGGACTCTGTGCACCTACTCCATGCACCCAGACGGTAGCCAGTGGACTTTTGCTCATAAAAGTGGGTGCTCAGACTGGGATTTAAAGCTGAAAAATTAATGGCCCTGCTGTAGCAATGCCCAGGGAGTAGAAAGCATGGAAATATGTATGTGATTTGATGATGAAGGATGTCAAGGATGTACGGTTTCTATAGGTCTGTGGGTATGGAAGAAGGTGCAAGACATGATTCATAATTCATTTATCCTTCTCTACTCCTAAAGTGTCATGATTACTAACTGTTAATTATTATATTCTCATAGGTGACTTTTATTCCTGACACAACCTTCAGACCAGACAGATGTCGGAAACTAAGGAATTTTTGCATACTCCTATGAACAGCTTAAATGCATCATGCATCACAGTAGAAGTATTGCATTTGCAGTTCATCAGCATTCAACGGAGTTAGGGAAGAAACTGAGTCTCAGGGAAGAGCAGCTTCTATCACTCAGTCGTCAGCTGACAGCAGAAGTAAAAATACTTCCCTGTAAGTTAGTGCATGTCCTGTCTCAAACAGAAACCTTGCAGTGAAAGAAAGCAATTTTTAGCTGCTGTGCTACCCTCGCGTAATGCCCTGTGTTCTCTAGTCCTTAAATAGAGAGACAAATGAGATTAAACTAGAGTAGCTCTTCACAACAGGAAGGTTTTCCTGCATTAGGAAAATATTTTGCTGTCCCTCTGGACAGTTTTTAGACACCATAATGCATCTAGAGCATGTTCTGTTGAAAATGCAAGGCAGTTTCTATTGCAACAAGGGTAACAGGTTTTGCTTTCCTCACGGGGGACCCTTCTCGGAGGTATGTGCCCTGTCTTTCTGCCTGAGGCTGGGTCTAAAGAGCTCAGAAGCCTCGTGGGGGACTTCAGGAAGGGATCCACCTAGTCTGAATCTGCATTGCCACCCCTCCTAGGTGCTCACAGGATGGTTGAATGGAGTATATCTAGTTTGGATATCTGGGGCTGGATCGGGTGAGACCTAAGCCTGTCCTTTCACTGCTAGCAGGTAGTATTGCAAAACGAAAAAAAGATGGCTGTAAGTGCTTCTTTTAGGATTTTTTTGTCAGGAATGGGAGGAAGCCCATTTATAAAAGCAAAATATTCTGAGACAACAAAGGAGACTGTGCTAGCCCATGTCATGACCTACACATCTCTTAGTTTTATTTCCCCAGATTCTGGAGTATTAGGACCTAAATTTTTGCTCTTGCTAAACTTTTGTCTTGAGTATCTTGAATTTGCAAAGTGATGGCAGAGAGAGCCAGCTCTGAATATGCAGTCTGGCTAGACTGCTGTAAGAAGGAGTGGCATATAATTCAGTAACAAAAAGATCATACCAGAGTTTCTTGTGAGTTTGTTTCAGAGGAAGTATCATCATGGACAAAGACCTTGTGGGTGAGATTTCCCATTTGTTAAGACTGTCTGCCCTTTACATGCCTTTTCTCCCCTGGATAGCAGCACTGTTGCAATATCTTTGGGAACATGGGTGATGGCATAGATTGGAAAAATATTTCTGTTAATTGTTGGAATTCATTCTTACAGCAACAAAGTCAAAAGCTAGGTGTAAATTTACTTTTAGGATGAAGTTCCCTCCTTTGAGGATGGATGAAGAATGGTACAAAACCAAAGAAAATACTAATTTTCTTCATTTGTAGTCTGAGAGATGAATATTTATTCAGGCCACAGAATCAAATTGTAGATCATTATACTCACTAGATGTATACCAAATATATAAATTGCACACTCCTAAATGAGTTCTTTACATCTGCAGCGTGATAAAACACAATAAATGTAAATATGAAGTATGCTTCTTGAATTTATGAAAGTAAACAGAACCTAGAGACCTCAAAAGACATGTACAGATGAACTTGGACCTTACTGGACCTACTCTTTTATCACACTGTTTTTCTTTGACATAAGCCAAAAATAATATAACATTTTCCATGAGTCTGAAAGCACAAATTTTTGCTGGAGTTATGATTCATTCATAACAGTAGTCAGATGGCAGGAAAGGCTGTCTGAGTGCCACATGCTGAGTTAGTTTTCTACACTCACATGTATATGTTCATGCATGCCCCACACAAAGGTGCATTTGTAGGTGCATGTGGAGAGTGCTTGCCCATGCACCTGTAACAACAGATGCAATACTTGCTTTGGCAGTGGACAGAGACAGGATAGTGGAATGATACTCTAAGCCTGCTTTTATTCTAAGTTTCTGGTTATCAGAGTAGATGTAGTAGAACTTATCTATGATATAACAGCACAAGTATTGGGATATGGAGGAAGCAATTGCATCTCTTCCTTTTGCTTCGTTTTCAGTTAGTGACCCTAACAGAACCCCCCTCATGAGGTCCTAGGGACGAGTGCTCTGCAGGATTGCTGAAAAGAGCAGCCCTTGTGTGGAGCCAACAAACACAGAGGGTCATAAGGCTGGTGTAAGTCAGAAAAAATGGTGTAGAGTACCACTGTTGTTTCCCAGACCAAGATCCCCATCTGTACTCTGCATACACTCCTAGAAGCAGCCACAGGAAATAGATGCAGCTTGGGTTAGAAGAGTAGGGAATATGCACAGACTTATTTTTAAGTGAGTGAGGCTATTTAATCATTTTATTTATAGGTGAAAATTCATTTCATTTAGTCATGTCCAAAATGGTTGAGATGTGTGAGGCTTGAGAGAAGGGAAACCAAGCTTGAAGACTGAAGAGTGTTAACCAGAAGTTACTTTCTGTGCTCACTAGAGTCACTTGTTCTTCACAGCTGGCCTGCATTTCCCATACATACTATGTCCATAAGATTTCCATTGTCAGCTACTTATGGTTCAGCTAAAGGGAAGACTCTGGAGGTCACTGGAGGTGGAATCTAGTATGGAGCCAGCCCATGGAGGTAACAGAAAGAGACACACAATCTATACCTTTCCATGAATCATTATAGCATCTCAGTCATGAGCAAATTACCGCTGAACTGACCCCAAATAAATTGTTGCTTCTCTGCAGCTGAGATATCTTGACTTGGATTCACCTAAAACTGCATGTGTTGTTAAAATTTTTCATGTGGACAGTTAAAGATATAATATTTCCTGTAAGTAATAGAGTTTAAATGGAAAACTGCCTCTCAAGTGCTGTTACTTCCCACCTATTCTACCTAATTCTTCCTGCATGGCATATTTCAAATTGCTGAATGTTATTTTAACTAATAAAAAGGATACATAAAAATGCAAAGAAACTACCAATAGTGGTTAAAGAGATATAGATAGATATAGATATAGATATAGATGATATAGATATAGATATATATTTTTTTAGTTGGCCATACTGTTCTAACCTATTCTCTGTTTTCACTGCTGTTCTTCCCACAAGGTATCAGCTGCTTTCTTGGGTGTATTTTTAACATGATAGACATACTAATAAAGGCACAAATTCTAATATGTGTGCTTACAAGGATTATTTCCTTTTCTCCAGATATCTCTGCTATGTAGGCTTGTAGGCCAAGCTATGTACCGTTTATTTACAATATTGAGCAGAAAGTGAAATACTCTGGAAATATAGTGAGTTGCTCATGTAATTACCATCCACAAAGAGGAGGGAAAATAACACTTTCAGCTATTCCTTTTTTTTTCTTTTTTTTTTTCCTCTTTCTATTAACTGAAATATTACTGCAAATCTGGATGAGTTTCCTTTTTTCATCCTTGAAGAGTGAGATTAATTCCTTGACCCAACAAAAACTTTTTTTTTTTAATGGCTTGATTTGATGAAGGCTTTTGTTTCTCTGTTTTTAGGGAGCTTACAAAATTAGGGATTTCTTGTCATTTTAATATTTATTTTTTTTTGATCATGTCTGGCTTCAAATCTCTGCCTTAAAAAAGTTCAATTGTTATGGTTTGGCAAAGCTCAAGCAGGTCTGTTTGGACAAAAATAGCCCATTTTTTAATTAGGAAATAAGCTGAAGTAAGAGGAGTATAAATAAGTTTGTATATAAAAATAGAGCTATTGTTAGTCTGTGTCTGGATAGTACTCTTTTGGGCATATGAGCTCTCTGGCCAGTTTTTGATGGCTCACATATTTGGGCAATTCCAGGCTGACAGGGTAATTCCTGGGCAATTCCACTTCCCAGGGTAATGCTCCCACCATTGAGTCCTTGCATTAAACCTGGCTTGTGGTACCAAATGTCACTAAAAAGGCCAACCTCTCATTGAGTCTTTGAAAAACAAGGCAAAGATTTTGTGGAGGGACATCCCGGGCTGCTGATCTCAAATAAGGAGTGACAGGCAAAAAAACCTGCGAGGGGTAAAAATCTGGGGCAATGCCTTGTGTTTTGTATTTTTCTCTTGGTGGGTTTCTAGTAGCTGCATGCTGAACACGCTGATGTCAGCTGTGTCTCCTGGTTCAAAGGCTGCTTTAGCTTCTCTGCTGAGGCTCCTAACTCTCATTAACTGTAGAGAAATCTGAGACACCTCCAGCCTCTGGATGCCACAGGGAGGTAGGCAATATGCCATTTTATTTTAATTGCATCTGCCTACAAATGGCTTTATAACATGCATTCTTTGATTTGTGCTCTTTGCTTCCAAGAAAATCTCACCTGTAATGAAGCATTTGAAGGTTCAATCTCGTAATTTAACATTGAAGATGTTAAATTGGAACAATTTAAACTAGTGTCCCTAGTTTTCTGTCTCAAAATTCTTTCCTTATAAAAGTTCTCTTTGATAGAATCTGAAGGTTTCTTTACACATGTATATTTGTATAATGAGCAACATTATCAGGTATAAAGAAGAGAGAGATAAAAATAAAGGTTGTCCTTTTTAAAACATAACTGTCACATTAAGAATATGTATATCAAGGGACTGATATTAATTTCAGAGCCTTCAAAAAAGACTCTGGATTGTATCCATTACTGTCCATGGCCCTGATTCAACTTTTATATAAGTCAAGAGGCATCCTGGCTGTTTCCTCCCATAGCTGTTTGGATCAGGCCCAAGGCAAACAAGAACAGTCAGAGAGAGATGCTACAAACGGTGAAATTTGAAAGGAAAAAAGGCAAAAAAGAAAAAAAAAGGTTAGGCAGCATGTGGTGGGTGCTAGCAAAAAAAGCTCTGCATGAGTATAGCATAAACTACAGAATGTTTTTGTGCCTGCAATTTATTTAAAGAACATCAGACTTCGTGGGTTTTCAAACTGAAATTGGTAGGGTGGAGTTAGGGCTAAATATCTCATGCAAATGCTTTTCCTGTCTCCCGTGAGCAGCACTTGGGAAGTGAATCCTACCTGCCAGTGCCACAGGTACGGGGAGGCAAGGGCCATGCTGCCAATTGGGATATCACCTTCCCTGGTGCCACCAAAACCCAGCTCCCTGCCAGGGAGGCTGGCAAGAAAGGGGGAAAAAAAGTCCACCAATTTCCTCAGAGGTGCTTTGTGCAAAGCCCCCTCTTCCCCCTGCACAGGCTTGCACAAAAGGGCTCAGAAAGGAGGGTGACCTCCTGATCCCCAGTGCTGGCCAAAAAACAAACAAGAAGTAGCCCTGGGGCAGCCCCTCTGTGGGTGCAGAGCAACCCTCCCCCCATTCCCACTGTGGTTTACTTATAGATAACCTTATTTGTTTGTATTGTCAAGAAGCAGTAATTCCTAGATTATTTCTTGAGTGTCTAGAGAATAAAGATCAAATGCTGCCAAGTGTAGACATGACAGATAAATGAGAGTATAACACCAGAATCCTCCTTTGTCATGGAAATTGTGTTGGTTTCCTGTTAAGAAAATGAAAAACAGATGTTAAAAAACATAGCTGGTTGTGTGGATACTGCTGTATTGGGACAGCCTGGATTATAAAACAGTGAATACTTGGAGGAAGTAGAGTGGGTTTGATTTCACTTTAAAAAAACTGAAAAAGAAATGGAGCTGCCATTCTGATGTTTCTAGCACGTAGCAGCTTCACCTGGTTTTGGGATAGGAAAACACTGATATGGGCCCTTTCTAAGTGAGAGTGGTCACAGCAATACTGCAAATGCTAGGCTTTATCCATCTTATAATGGGTACTTTTTGTCATGACCAAGGACTTGGGTGGGTTAGAGCTCTTTTGTTTTTTACCCACCACTGGAGTCTCTCTATCTGCCAGCCAGTCTTGGCTATTCCATGTCAGCTTCTTGAGAAACTAAACTGTCTTGTCTTCCCTTGTAATTTCATTTTGAGGTAGAAGGCAGGGAGAGGGAAGGGACTAAAGCCTGTAAAAAGGGACAGATTTTTGCTTTCAGCTTGCCTCTGTCACGGAAAGGCTCCTACCAAAGGAGAGAGAACCACTTTGTAATCATCTCTCCCCACCCTTTGTAGGATTTTTGTGTCTATTGAGTAGAGAGCGAAGGGGCAGAGGCAGTTAAGGGATAAGAAGAGTGTTACGGAAACATACAGGAAGAAAATATGTGATTATTTATAACACTGCTGACTTGGGTAGTTTTCTGAAACACACATATCTCTTCTGTGGGGTATGAAACCTATGAGATTTAGGCTAGAACTATGCCAACTATGGTAAAAAAGGCCTGATTTTTTTTTTCTTTATTTTTTAGATGACTCTCCTGGTTTATGGTTGGTATGCAGTCTTTTTAATGACCTGTTACTGCAGTGCTGCTTCCTGTTTGTACAGTATGTTGACATACTGGAAGTTTGAAAGACTGCCCTGTCTTCCCTGCAATTGATATTAAATATATATGCATATCATACATACATATGTACATACACAAGATTTTAACAGGAAATGGGCAGGATTGAGGCAGACTTCAGCTTTAGCCATTGGAGCAGCCCTCTGGAGAGGGAGAGCAAGGTCCCCAGGAGTGTAATTCGCTCCAGGGATGTCTCCCTCTGCGGAGATGGCGAGGGGTGATGTGCAGTCAGCAAGGAGTGACAGGGGCGAGGTGGATGCCTTCGTCCAGCCCCACCACTCATCAGCAGCATCAGTGCTGCTCTGCTTTTGAAGCAGCACCAGGTCTGGCTGTGCTGTTCTAGGTGGTGCTGTGTGAATGTACCTTGGCCATGGCACGGTGAGTGCTCCCAGCCTGTGTTGCGCAAGGGAAGCACACGTCAGGGCTGCTGGGGAGTCCCAGGGAACGCATCCTGCACACTCTGGAGAGCTTAGCTGGTGCTTCCTAAGCAGCTAAACCCAATAGGACTGAATGTTCCTGAGGTCAAGGTGTGGGATGTGAAATACAGTCATATTTCACAATAATCAACACTTTGAAGAGTTTGCAGAAGTTGAAAATGCTCATTTTTACTTTTTTATTTGACAAATTCCCGGCTGTTGTTTTTGTGGTTTTTTTTTTTTATTTCTTCAAGTGTACTCTACATTTGCTTTTTTCTCCCTCTGTAGTTAACAGTGAGTTTCAGGGGTGGGTAAATGCATGCACAAATTTTATGTGTATAAAAATCTAACAGTGACAATCTGGGTGCAGTCTCAGTGGGTTCTTAGAACAGAAGACATCTCACTCAGTTTTGCTGAATTTGCTTCACTTCTTGGGAAGATGAACTCAGTATATAGGTGAAAGATTTTAACACCAACTCTGACAAAAAGTTCAATGCAAACTTCTTTATTTACCCTGGAAAACCTTTATTTTTCCCTGTATGCACACGGATCAACATGTGCTTCCTTTTCATTCTGCTTTTTCTCTTCCCCATTTGTCAAATGTCTGCAGTCCACGCAGTTGGGACAGGGAAACTCCAGATTTCTGGATGCAATTAAAAGGTCACATCCTTTTGCTGTTGTTGCTCTCCCCTACAATCCTGAGGTTAGAAGTGGAATAGCAAGTCATGAAATGTTCAAGGCCTTATTATTTGGATGATTATCCAGAAATTTATCTGAATCATCTGATGCAAAGCTATCTTGTAAAAGAACATCTCTTTGCAGTATGTTTTCTCACTAGCTGTACTTGGAACAGAAATACTTAGAGTATTCTTTTGCTTTGAGACCTTGTTGTTTTCACATCCATTACAGGTAGAAATTGGAAAATGAGTTGTACAAAAATGTGTCAGCTATTACTACTTGTGTAATCGAGTGACTGAAGTGAATATGGACTACAAATGACCAGAGAATCCAAAATGTAGAGACTTTTATACACAAAAATGAGATTTTTAAAAATTGCAGATAGCATTAGTAGAACTCTTTGGTGGTGGCTGCTTCACAGAAGTAAACTGGAGAGGCTCAGGAGTCAATTTCACATGCTGAGGACTGTCTTTTCACATCATATTTGATCTACCTCATGATCTTCTTCCCCTGTGCTAATGCTGTAGCTCTAAGTCACCAGAGCATTTGAGCTCTGAGGACACCAGTTGTGGCACATTGCATCATTCCATTTGTGGTCAAGAGATTTTTTTTTTCTTTTTTTTTCTTTTTTTTTTCTTTTTGACTGTTAGTTCGTTTCACAAAGACAGTGTCCAACTGCAGCCATGAGCCTTTGGATGCAGGAAGAGGAGGTTCTCTGGGGGCTCTCATCAGTGGTGCTCCTTGGGGACTTGAAGGATTCATGAGGAGGAGCTCAGCCTCCCTTCCAGGGAGCTGATGGCTCTTTGCTCTTCCCTTCCCTGATTTAACAGCGTGTTGAATTCCTGATTCTTAGGCAGGGAAGACTATAAAACACTATATCCCCAAATATGGCATTCTACCAGACATACATAAGATCACAATACTTTTGACACCAACTAATAATTTGGGGGGGTTAAGTGCTGCCGTGGGAATTAGGAATATTTACCTATATAAAAATTACTTGTATGAGAGAAACGTTTTGCTTCGGGTTGAACAAGTTNTTTTTTTTTTTTTTTTTTTTTTGAGGACGCTGTGTTAGGTTTATTTTTCCATGGTTTCCCGTGAGTTCTCAGCTCTCTCTGGGCACGAACCGAGCCCTTCCCGCGGCCCCCCAGCGATCCCGGGCGGCTCGGCCGCTGCCGCTGAACTCCTTGGCAAGAAGGTGGCGCTGGCAGCCCGGGATTGGGACTTCTCATCCGCTGGGATACCTTTTTACAGCTCCTACGAGCCGCTTCAAGTGGAAAAACAACTTCCCTGCAGCTGTTTTATGTTGTTTGGGGTTTGGTGGTTTGCTGTGTTTTTATTTTTTTGTTGTTGTTCCGATTTTCTTTTTTTCTTTATTAATGCTTGGCACTTAGAAATCCCACTCTTTTCCAAACAGGGTCCTCTCTGCTCCCGTGGAATGCAGCTCTCTTCATACACCACTTTCTTTGTATCCCAGCACTGACCAGCTTTGGGAAGCTCTTTGGCTACAGTGGGCTTCTTTGTAGGGAAGGTGCACGGCTGTGGGGGTGACCTCTGGCAGCAGTTTTTGAGTCCTCCACCCTTTTGATGGGGTGGAGGACAAGGCGCCCTGAGCAGGGGGGCCCTATCCTGGTGTCAGCATCAAGGGGATGTAGCTTTGCTGCCTTAAATGCTCGAGGTGTAACTGAATTTTTTGGTCCTTGTTTTTGTTTATGTGTTCGATTTGGGGTTTTGTGGCTTGCTTGTGTCTAATTCCATGAATTAGGTATGATTTTTACAAGGTGAGGTGTCTCCTCTTCTCTAGGCTGGTGAAGAATGATGGCGGTTAATAAGAGCTGGAGTCACTTTAACCTTGATCTTCAAGATATAAAAAATCATTGTCCTTTTCTCTCCCAACACCTGCATTTTGGTTTTAACCAACCATCTTGGTGAGGAGCAGCCATATACATAGCAGGGCAAATGATTGCTGTTACTTTCAGCAAGCTTTAGGTGTGTGTGCAGGGTGTATATATAAAATACGTGTTCCCATTTGCAAGGTGCTCTAGTGTGCCAAGTATTTCTTCATCTAAGACTATTTGCATACTTTGCCATATTAGCTGACTGCAGTTTTCATGTGCCATAAAATAAAGGTTAGGATATGAAAGGATTAAGTCTCTATTATCACAGGCTGTGCAAATGGCCTGTGTGTACATAGCTGTATTTTTTTTCTAGACAGACTTTTTTATTATTAATTTAACCATGATATTAAAAATTCAAGTTCTTAATTCCTATGGGTATTTTTTTTTTAATGGAGGGAATAATTTAACAATAAAGTATTATCCTGGTCACAAATTTCTCTCTATTAATTTCCCTTCTAAGAGAAGAGGGAGGGCCAGGAGAGCTGGAGAAGGCAGTGTGTATGAACTCAAGGCTGCATTTGGCAATTCATCCCAGCACTTCCTGCCAGCACAATGGTTACCTCAGTATGCAATTTGTGCAGAACGGGTAGATGATTTTCTTCATAAGCTTTGAGTACAAAGGGTATTCCATGATGCCCTCTAATTGCTTAATCCCCAAGGAGTTCTTCGGGCATTTATTTAACACTAATTGCATGTGTAAATGTTCTTAATTTACAGCGTGTGAAAGTTGCAGTGAATGCACACAACAGAGGATGTCAAAGTGACGCTTCGTGGAAAGATGCAGTTAAGGCAGCGCTAAGTTACTTCTAAATAGGATTAATCATTTATTAAAGTTCAAAGCTCATCAGAGCACAGGGACAAGCATATGATGACTTGTCTCTGTTCCAAAGTAACTAGTGGAATGGAGTTGTGGCACTAAAAATTTCTGTGATATACCTTACTATGTTGCAGTAAACGAGGAACTTAAAGCACTAAGCAGGGCAAGCCATTCAGTTCAAGGCAAAGAACTCGGCTTGGCAACTGTTGCACAAAGCCTGCTTGGGCTGTTAATTAGGGCTTGCATTGTAATAAAGCCGTGGAGTCCCAGGCACTGTACAGGGATGTAGGCAGGGGGTGCGGGTGCTGGGGCCAGCCCTGCCCTAGAGCCTGCAGGGCTTCAGCCCAAAAGATATGGGAACAAATCAGTCTTGCAGGGCACAGTATGTCCACAGAGATCTCAGAACACGTATGTGGCATTCTTTGGAAAGGGACCTGCAGCCCTGATGTCCAGAGTAGTGCCAGCTATTTCCCACTGGTGGAGTGAAAACTTTGATCTTCTTTGAGATCATGAATTTCATGTCGATACATGCACAGGAACACAAGCAGCAGCTGGCACCTGAGCTTTTGGGAAAAACTTGAGTCCCAGGTTCTCTCTGTGCTGGGTGTCTGTGTGCTGGCAAAGTAGCTCAGGAAATCATAAAATGAAGAAAATTATACTTTTTGTGACATGATTATATGCTCCAGAAACAGAATTGCCCATGAGTCCTACTTTGTGGTGCACACTGTGCAAGCACCCAGAGGTAACTCTGAAGAGGGAAAACCTGTTGGTTTACAGGGTCTGTTGACAGGAACAGGGGTCAGGAGAGCCAGGCTCAGTCAATCCCACCCAGCTCAAACCCTTCCCTTCGTCAACCACCTTTACACTGTGTGAGATGTACACTCTGGTCTTCCAATGGATGCTGATGCTTATACCTGTATCTTGGTACTTTCAGAGAGGGAGTAATTTTCACAGGGAATTTGAGGTACATAACGCATCTGGAAAGGCATTTTGTCAGAATTTGTCAGAAAAAGTGGGAAAGGTGAAGGCTTGGGAGTGAATTTTCTTGTACTTCTGTGAGCTTTTGTAAGCTGCAGAAATGGTACTGATTGAATACTACCTGTTTTGAGACTGGGGACTTTAAAGCATTAATTCACTATTTTTCCTGAGAACTAGGTAAATGTATTGTGCCTTTTGTGTGTCTAAACTTTACATAGTTTTTATCTTTGAGTTCAGTCTGGATTGTCCTTAGACCCATGAGGAATAGCATGTGATTGTCTCTATTTCAGCCATGCAGGCTTTACTTTCAGACATGGCAGAAAAAGAATTGAAGCATCTGATTTGCCAAATTTCCATGGTAAAGACCAGAGCTGCATAAAAGGCTAAGCATCCTGTCACATTGTGTCTCGGTGTTTCCTACATAGTAGAATCCATAACATAAAATTCAGTGCCTCTGGCACAGACAGAATTATATGTATCAGAATAGGATCTGACAATACTGAGGTCCAGGGGAAAGAGTAATCTATGCATCCTGGCAGTCCATGATAAAGAGAGGCATGTGTTTCAAATTTAGCCCCACTTTTATACTTATAGCTGAGCATTGAAAGGTTTTTTCAGCCATCTTAAAGGAAGAGCATGTGAAAATGGACAGAAGAAAAGTTAATCATATCTGGATGCCAAAACCAGAAGTTAATTTGTATGTGAGTTCTGGTCCAGGATTCAAGCCACGTCTTTTGTTAGGTTAAGTGACTTCATCATCCCCATGAGAAACTGCTGAAGAAAGCTGGAAGAAGTTTATGCATGATGAGGAAAACTTAAATTCTCTTGCATCTTTCCTGTGCCCTTTTATGATTAATGGAAAGAGTCCATTAATTCAAACATATGCTCTTAGTCTCTAGGGGAAAAGTGGTTGTGATTAAAAAATCACCTTCTACCCTTATAGTTTAATTTCCTCTGTCTTTCTCAAATGAGACCAAAAACTGGAAAGTGTATGGATGGCCCAAACAATTTAGTTTAAAACAAAACAGAACAGCCACAAATCCCTGTCTTCTCCTTCTGCTGAGCTGCTCTGGAAGGCTTTGGTTCTCTGTGCAGGGTTGGTTTGTCTCCTTACTCATTGCTTGCATTTTGACAGGACTGGTATGTCCTGAGCTCACAGGTCTCCACAGCTTCCAGAGTAAGGAAACCACAGAGGGAAAAACCCACATCTTGCATAAAGCTCTCCGCAGTCTGTGCTGAGGAAGCCCCATAGGTGTTAAATGTCAGACAAAAGTACAGCCTGCACTTCCTGTAAGGCAGGACCTGAAAGCAAAGAGATCACATGGAGAATTGGTGAGGCTGGCTGCCTGCAGGAGGACACAGGGTGTCTTCTGGACAAACCAGCTGCTGTGGGAGAAAACTGACAGGCCAGTACCTCTGGATGTCTTCAGACTAGGCCAGCTAAGGAAGAGCAACTCTGCTCTTGCCAGCAGGCAAAGTGACACCAGGACCATTTAAGTAATGTCTAATTGGGTGTTTAAACTGATTAAGTTGTACCTGAACTCTAAAGAAGACCAATTTTTCCCTTTTATTTCAAAAGTTCGTCCATTTGAGCAGACCCAGCTGGTACTGGGCTGTCTGTTCCCTTGCACAGCAGAGGTATATGCAGCAGCAGGAGATGCTCCTGTCTGTCTGCCAAGGCATGTATAAAAAGCAGGGAGGTGCAGTGGTATCCTTGGAGAGAGTGGAGCTTGCTGGGATGCTGCTGAGGGCATTGGAGGGGCTCACAGGGATTGGAGAGCCAGCTCTGGCTCAGAGGCAGCTGTGAGGAACAGGGAGCAGACAGGTCTTGGAATAGATGGGAGGACCCAGAGGGGACTGGGCACTGCTGCTACTGCCAGTATCCTGGCTGTGTGTGACCAAGCACCACTGCCCCAAGGTGCCACCTGTGTCGGCACAGCTGTTGAAGGAAGAGCTGCACGTAAACTCTTAGCTCTTCGGTCCTGTCAAATCTAATTGTTTGGAAACAGTTATGTTTAAAGAGTTAACTTTCTAGATTTCATGATTTTGTTTTATTCTTTTGTCAAAAGGTTTTCAGTCTCTTTGGGTAAACAATCTCCAAAGGAAAGCATAGTTAGAGCTAGCTTCAAAACTGCCTGGCCCAGTGTCTCACCATGCAGTACTATATTGTGATATGACCCTTTGTACACTTCTTAAAATTTCCTCATGGTCTCCAGTGTGTGTTTGTGCAAAAGTGGGCCTTTTAAAACCACAAACCTATAAAAATTAATCCTACAATTAAAATAAATTTTTTCAGTGTAAAATAAGTTACACTTAGTAAGGACAAAGTCATACCTCCTCTGGGGTGTTTATAATCTGAATGTTATCAAGAACTGAAATCTGCCGTTAAAAATATAAGCAGACTGACTCTCATGTCATTTAAGTACCTTATTAAAGACTATTCTTATTGACTGGACTAGGATAAAATATTTTTCAAGACAAGAATGAATACACGAAGTCATGCTATTATTGGTTTCTAAAATTTCATCATTATAGTGTGTATGCTTATAATTACCGCACTGACACCCTTTAAATGTCCCCAGTAAAATGAGGTATAAGCTTTTAAGATTCCCCAAATAAACACCTAAATGGATCTATAATAAAGAACTTTGAAAACAGGGAGTTTAAGAGAAGCCATTATTTAATACTGATTTTACTGTTGGAGGTTCTGAAGTGGACCTAGTTTTCTCACACAAATGCTGTGCATTTTCATGGTGTCTTGGTAAGCTAACACTTAAGCAGCTGACTCTTAAAATACCTTTGCACCCTACGGGTGTGGACAGTAATCCTGGAGGGAAGATGGACAAGAAGGACAATTACAGGATTTCTCTTTTCCCCTTCATTTCCCCCTCCTTTGCCACTCCTGCTTTTGCCCAAGAGGAGAAGGCATCACGTTTCAGGTCCTAGGAAGTCACACTTGCCCTGTTTGTTCTCTGATAGAGGCCTATAAACAGAGACATTCAGTCTGTAAACAAGTCAAGCCTACAAAGTGACTGAAAGATAACAGTCCCCCATCTAGCAGTGGGAGAGGTGGGAGGGAGCAGGGGGAGGGATGACAGAGAGGCTGCAATAAAAACAGGAAGGTTTCTGTTGGTCCTCTTGAAGTTAGTGGTTAAAAACATCAAAGCGTGGTGTGTGTTTTTTTCAGCCAGACTGCTGTGTCACTTTATAATTCTTCATAAAGCAGTCATCCAGCCACTAACATACTGCAACTGTTAGTGTGAGCTGTGCTTTGATTTAGAGGAACTGGATCCTGCTCCAGGCATGTTAAGCTGAGGAATCTCTTGTAGGTTTTCTTGGCATGCTGTGTGCCATTGAAGAAACTATAACTTTTCAGAGCTGCTAATTGCAAGCTGTTCAGGAATTTTTCCTTCCATTAAAAAAAAAAAAAAATCACAAATAAATTACATCCCCCTTCTTTCTCACTCCCCAAACCCAAATAATTTTCCCAGGCTCTGAAGTGTTCAGAATTTCCTACATTGAAATTTAAAGTGGAAAACAAGATGGCAATGGAAAGGAAGAAAAAACAACTATACCGTAGGTGTCAAAGCAAAATGTACATATTCTCGGCTTGGTTCTAAGAAATATAAATTATTCAGCAGCTGCTTAAACAGAGAGATATTTTACAAGGTCGAAGCCAGCAGAGTACATCAGTTCTCTTAGATGGGGAAGGTATTTTATTCTCCAAGTATATGACATTCAGAAAATGGCACAAAGCTCTTGTCTGCCCTTGGAAAAGCAGCCAAATAGAGATAGATGGGAAGAGAAGCAAAGAAGGGCAGGAGCTTTTAGAGTTGAAAGAGCAGCTGCATTGCCCTGGGAAAGGAACAGTGAACTTTGCTGTAAACTGTGTTAGAAGCTTCTCTGCAGTGTGGCTGCACAGACAAGCCTCTCTGGTTCATTATTGCTCAGAAAGCTGACTTACACTGAGCAGCATTTGGGTTCAGCTTTAGCACGGGAAGACAGCAATAACAGTTCTCTACATAGAGAGCAGTCAGACCAGAGGCAGCCTTTGGTCTGTACTAGTGCAGCTTGTCTGAGGTTGGAGGCTAGGTTTGCTCGGTTTTTAATAGCTTTCCTCCAAGGGAATAGCTGCTGCAAGATTTTCCACTCTTGTAGGGATTATTTGTGTAGGAGGTGTTGCCACAGTTGAGAGGAGGAGGGAAGGCAAATGTTCTAGATGGAGGAAATGATTGGTGCTGATGTGCTCTCTTACCAGATATGGTAGGTAAAATTCCATGTCTGGATGATGATTTAAACGTCCTCCAGCTGGGAATCGGGATTTTAGCCTCGATCCTTCACTCCTGATCAAAGCCAGCAAGCACTCTCAGCAGTGGTGATGCTGCAGGAGAGATTTAGAATGCAGGTCAGCAGTGCAGAGCTCATTCAGGGGACATGTATTCCATGGGCTTCCATGTACAGCCACAAATTGGTAAGGTCACCAGTTGCACCCACAAACTGAGACACCTGAAAAATTCTTTCCTCTGGCATATCTTAATGGTACACACAGCTCAGTACTTAAATGGATAATTAATGATTTCTCTAAGCCTTTTCTAAAGGATATATCTTATTTTCTTAGCTTTTTGATATTAAGCACAGCTTGCCCGTAATTCTTTTTGAAGGGGAAATTTGTTCTTCCTTGTAGTTTTTAACAACTAAAAAAATAAATAGAGGGCAACTTAAACTTGTGGATCACTTTGGGTGAACCTGTACTTCTATAAAGTGCTGATGCTTACTTCCAAAATGTATATTCATTTTATATCATCAGCTGTTTTAAAAGAGTCTGCTCTGAATAATATCACCAAGAGTAATGACCTATAGTTGTATGAACTCAGCTTTTGTCTTTAGCACAGAATAAATCAAAAGATCTGCAAAATTTTTAGGTGAAATCACTTATGGGTGGTAGCATACTACAAGAAAGAGCTGCAATCATCCTCTGTCCAAGCTTCCGTTTAGCTTAAACTGAGACTTTGCTTCTAACTGATGGGATATGTTCCTAAAGTAGTTCCTGAAGTACACAGGCCCTTAAAGGTGAATGTGTGTGCACCCATGCAGGCAAAGGTGTAAAAAAATAGGTAAATATAGGTTAAAATACATTCATTTTTGGGACCCTCAGAAGGCTTAAGTGCTGGTTCTTCAAGAAAGTGGATGTGGCAGGAGCTCATTGTGAGAGATCATGGAAACTTCTCAAGTTCAAGAAAAATTTTTGTACACATACACATAATAACGTTTTAGCAACTTACTCAAGCTATGTAAAGGGAATGTGGAAAATAAGAAGTGGGGTTGCCTGCAATTTAGAGATTTTGGTTTTGTTGGGTTTTTCTTGCCTTTAGGAGTCTGCCTGCAGTGTGAAAAACTTGACTGAATAATGAAACAAAGTTTCTGCAAGCATCTACCAGATAAAAGCCCCAGAGTTACTTACAAGGTATTAGTGCATCTTTCTGTTTGCTTTTCGTGCACATTCATATTCATGACGCTGTGTTTGGAAGACTATCCATGATGGAGAAATTCCAAAATGCTTGCATGAATAAATATGAGCAAATGTTCATCAGATGTTCATACTACAAGCGGATTGCTCAGTTCTTTTGCCTGCTTTTCAAAGCTTGTTGTCCGTCTCTAACAGACAAAAACCAAAATTAATATGAGGATTTGGGTTTTGTTAATTAATGACTAGGTAATGTTTGCAAGGATGCTTTTCTGGACATTTTCCACCTTCTAAAAGGTATTAAGGGGATACATTCATAGAAACATAAGTAGCAAAAGTATTGAATTTCATTAAAGTTCCTTTGTGAATAAACAAGTCTGTTTTCTACTGGTAGTTCACACCTGTGTTGGACCACAAGTAGCTCTGAATATTTAAAGCTAACCTGAGCATATTGGATGCCTCAGAAATCTACCATGTTATAGGTAGCTGGGATCAAAGAATCCTAATATTTTTTCCTGTATGTCAGGCTGGGGTTTTTGGTTTTGCTTTGTTTTTTACATTTTTCTGAGGCAGATCAGTACCTCAGAGTTCAAGTGTTTGTAAAATGCTCTCAGGCATAAGGTGTGATTCTTGGGGCTGTCCTGAGCAGGGCCAGGAGTTGGACTTTGATGATCCCTGTGAGTCCCTTCCAGCTCATGATATTTTATGGCTGTGAGCAGCCATGAAAACTTTCTTCAGGAAGAACTATTAATTTTAAGTTTAGGAGGTGCTAAAGCTATAGCTATTGTGAAAATCCTACCTGCTCTAGTTTCTATAGAACTGTGAGTGCCAGCAAAGCCATTGAAATTAATAGGGTCCCTTCTAATGATCTGAATCTACTTTCATTTGGACTGTACATGTGTTATTGACAGAAGATCTCATTTTTCTCATGCGTTGCATACTCTGTTTCATGAGTCTTCTCAGCCCTGAATGGATGCCTTTGGGTGCAGCTGACAAGGCTGCAGTGCTGTGAGCCAAGGCATGCTCATCACCAAGCTTACATGGAAATCCACAGGTTTCAGCTAAGCTAAGGGAACACCAGCACGAATTTTCATGGGTAAAACTAATCCACAGAGTATTTGGAAAATCTGTGACACCTGAGCTGTTGGATAAAAGCAAGATCCCATATGTGATTATCCAGGAAAAAATATTGTGGATGAACAAAAGTCTTTGATACTCCAATAAAACTTATTTCTCACTTAGAAACCTGCATCAGCAAACAAATTTTTCTTCTTTGTTGGCATATAATGAACATATATATGTGTGTGTATGCTAGTTATTATTTTTATAATTAGCATATAGTAAAAAAAGAGCAGTGATTATTATTAGTAAGAAACTGATCGCTTAGCACATGCTTTTCTTGTTTGTGAGCATGATCTGTAAGAGAGCACAAAACAATGACAACGGCATCACTTCAGAAAGGTGAGGTGGTTTCTCAGCATGCATAGAGGAGAACAGAGAGGGCTCTATGGTTTGATTTCATCTCACTGAAAACCTGGAGAGCTGTGGATTTTATATGGCCAGAGCTTGGCAGAACAGAGCTTTGTCTTGATAACTCAAAATGACTAGATCATGCCTGGTAGCTGGTCCTGGAAACCTGACCCTTGTCACAGGCTGACTACATCAATTTGCAGTAGATTGATGATGTATAGACTGTGGGTGCCCCAGGGGAGACCCAAGAAAGGCCTGAGAAACATTGTATTGTTAATCCATACCCCTCATTAGCCTCTGCTGTGCTGGATTTCAACTCACTGGCAAGGCTGGAGGAGCTGGAGGGAGAATGTGGCGTTGTCTGACGTTGTTATTATTGGTTGCCTTTTGAATGAAAGGATGTTTTAAAATACCTTTTCTCCAAAGTTTAATACATCAAAACTGGCAGGATTCTTTATTTTCCTCTCTATCCCTCTTGTCAAGTGCCTGGAATTCCTGGATTTTCTTTGTATATTGATTTAGCGCTCTCCCCTCAACAGCCCAAGCTTTATCTCTTCCCGATAACAGTCCCTCTATACCCTTTCCCAAGTAGTGGCAGGCAAATTATATACGCTGTAATCAATTTACATTTCACTATCATTTCTCAGCTCAGGAGCTGTGCTGCCCATGGAGGCTGCAGCCCTGCCCTCAGGGCTCCTTTCTGCACTTCAGGACGTGTTGCTTAACCATTTCTGCTCAGTGCACTGCAAGGTTTTGATCTGAAGGAGGCTGTAGTTTCAAACGCGGTTTCCATCAAACAGTAACATCTTTGTCAAACTTCAACAGAATTAACCTTAACTGCCAAGGAAGTTTTGACTGCCATCATAAAAATGTTTGATTAGTGTTAATAATTTATTAAATTGGTTTGTCCTGACACTGCCAACATGCTGGAAATCTCTCAACCATTAAAACATTAACAGAGGCTGTAATACAATGCTCCTTCTGTTCTACGTTTTATTTCAAGACCACATTCTTATGAGCCTGGTTCTGTGGTGTTCCAATATGCTCTCATTAGGACTGCATTAAAAGATGAAATATGACAAATATTAAAAAGCGTGGGAATATAGAGTAAAGCATGGTGGGTGTACTTTTGTGGGCAACTCTGCTGCAATTAAATTTTTGCGAAGCAAGCCTGTTTTTGCAATATGGGGAAATAAAATTACCAGGCAAGTATTTCACTGAAACAGACCCAATATGTTCATTTGCTTCATCCAACCTCCTAAAATACATAAGCTTAGTTAGAATTTCTACTATAATGGGAAAGCTGATATTGGACCTGCTTATGCTGAAGTATTCTGTTCAACTATAGAAGAAACAAAGTCCTATTTGAGAAAAGTATTAACACCTTGAGAATATATTGATCAAATTTTTATTTGATAGTTTACATCTGCACTTGAATGGCTGGTGGTAGGAGCTCTCCTGTGTTCCACCAGAAACACCTGCTTTGGCTCATGCAGCCTCAGGAATTGCATGTAATGTATTCCCTATAAAATGCCATTTAAACAATAACAAGTGTTTGGTTTATTTTCCAACTGGATAGATGATAATTGAAATGGAGGCTCAGTTCATCCCTTGCAGTTTGCTGATAATATGAGTGAAATTAAGTAAGTAGTTAATTTTTTTTTTCCTCTGCTTGGTAGCCATGTAGGAGCTCCAACATTTTCTCAAACATGTAGACTGGTGTTCCATGTTACATAAGTTAAGCACAGATATGTTAAGAAGTGAAAGGAAAACTCTCATTTCTATATCCCAGTTATGAATATGGACTGAGAGTAGTTACAATACCTACCTTTGAAACTTAATCCAAGGTAAGGTTTTTTAACTTCTGGATTGTTCTATAATTATTCATAACAGCTAGACTGGTCGCCTCTCAACTCTTTTCTTTTTGATAGCTGAAAAAATTACAATGGGTACTTTAGTGAAAGGTGTATTTTATTTTATTTTATGAGAGGAAGTAATCTAACCTAGTCATACCTGTTTGCTTTAAACTCCACATGTTTTCAAATTTAAAAAAATAATCCTTTAGGTAAGACTTGCTAGTTTCTAGGCACTCAGCTGTGTGGAGTAAAGATCTGAAATAACTGACCTTGAGTCAGAGGACTGATTTACATTGAAGCCTGTTAGAATACAAGTTGGCCCCTCTTTCAGTTAATCTCCACTGATTTCCCCTTTCTGTTATGTGCAGAGTGACTTTATGGAAATGATTACCATAAATCAGCCTTTTGCAGATTCCTAAACTTAAGAGCATCCTTCTTAATAAACAACCGTTGTAAATGCTAATTTGTTTTAGGATATAGTATGCCTTGTAAGATGTTGGCAAGAACTTAACAGACAGAGTTCATCAAAATGTAGAAAATAATCAATTGTTTCAAGATCAGAAAGTCATAATCCCTTGATAAATTGATAAATTCCCAAAAGACGTGTCAAATACTTGAGTGTTTGGGGAACAGACGCCGTGCAAACATTAAAATTGTGTCTCTGCAATTGTCAGGAATAGACTTACACTTGCTTTTTTGTCTTTCTTTTTTTTTCCCTGCTGTTGTTTGTCTTTGTAATTGTTTCCTAATTATTTGCTGTGTTAATAATGAAAATTGTTGAATGTTCTGGAACCTCAACAGTTCTACATTTATTAATTACAACACAAAGATAAGAAGAGCAAGTGACTACTGTGTGATGTGATTTTAATATGAGCCTTCAAATGGCTCCAGTTCTTGACTAAAGTGGGATAAACTAAGACAAGAACTTTTAATAAGTGCCAAGAAATTTCCATCTTATTAACAGCATCCTCAGTTCCTCTTGACAGTATGTTTGCTATATGTAAATGATCTATGAGTTTTCCCAAATTGTAAACCAAAGGTTGTGTTTTTCCTGCACAGAAAAGTAGCATCTGATGTTCATGATTATTGCATTTTATTTGTGTTTAATACATTTCCGGTTTTTTTTCCCAAAGTAAAGAGAGTTTAAAAATTTTGAATTAAGTCCATAAACTAATTATTTTCCATTCCAGTGTTGTTTCTTTTGTAATAGAACTCCTGACTCAGTGCTTTTGTAAATGGCCTGCAGTTACATGACCCTGATTGTGGTCTAATGAGGGCTGGAGGGTGCCTCTTAGATGATGCTGGAAAATTAAAGGGACCTTTTCCCTCTAGCTTTTCAAACTAATTATTCTCTGATTTTACATGAGAACAATCCTTATATATATGTTGAAGTCCTTTTCATTCAATGGCACTCTTTTCCTGTCCCCAGCTTTGATGTGGTGCCCATACTTACAAAAAGGCTATGTAAGGGTAACACTGGCTGATAGATCCCACCACGGTCCTAGCAGCTAAACAGGGAGCTCAAATACAGGAGTGTGAATGAACTGAAATTCAGCAGAGGAAGTCAATCTCTGTTCTGTTCAAAATAAAGCCATGCTTTCCATGCCCAGTTATTTGTATCCGTCTTTTGCCCATATTTCCATTATTTAAATACAGTATAGTTAGTGAGTAAGGGGCCCACAAACACCTCTGACCCACTTCTCTGCTTATTGTGCTGCGACTCTGGCCTTAATTTGTGTGCTTTTGGTGACTTTGCAAGCCCTTCTGTTGCACAGGCTGATTCCATGGAAGCTCTCTAAAATAAGATATAAGCAAAAGGAGTAGTTTGCTTTCTTCACTGCCTTTCACCAAGAGCTATGATGTAACATAAACACTTGTGACCAGTCACAAGGCTAACAAAAGGAACTATTGGCCAAATATCTGGTAGCTCAAAGCAGTGGGCTGGAATATGACTTCCTTATGGTTAACTTTGCCCATCATTGCCCTGGAAATATAGTGCCCAAGTTCGTCAGCTAAAATACGTAATCTCCAGATTGCTGCAACAGAACAAATGCTGTCTGTAATGCTGTAGATTGCTTGACATGGTTTCCTCTAGAGGAGGGATTCTTCAGTTATTAGATTAACAAATGTGCACTGTATAGTTATTGAAAATATTTGTCTGACACTGGAGTCCAAGACTATGTTGGATTAAAAAAAAAAAAATCTCAACAAACTGAACCTTAAAAAATGCAAACAGAAGATGAAATTTCACTGACCCAAACATAGCAAAATTTTTAACTCTTAATTTGCCTCATTGTGAAGCATAAAAAAATGGTAGGCACTACTGTTAAATACAAAATCTGCAATCCTGCACAAAACAAAGCAAGGGCACATGAAAGATAGGATGGCTCAAGACTGCTCATGAGGTATTAACTATGTAACAACATAGAATTAAAAATATCAGAAAGGCCAGCCAAAATAACAAATGAGTAATGAAAATTAATCTTAGAGATTATTTAATTCAAAGATAGTTTTAAAAATCAGAGCAGCAAACAACAGTCAATGATACCTGAAAACTAAGAAACCTAGCCTGGAGAATTAAGATATAAGAATGGGAAAACATTAAGTATAGATCTTGTTGTTTGTGACAACTAAAAGTCGTGTTTAGTGTGTTGTGCTCCTTGTTTTGTTTTTTAGTGCAGGAAGGTTATCTATTCCAACCTCTTGAAGTCTGGATTCATGTCTTCTTATGTGTCTAGGTTTATGTCTTTCTAGAAGTGAATTTAACTGCACGATCAGTACAAATTCACCAGATGAGGTGGTTGTGAATTAGTATCAATGTCTGTGTGCCACAGTTCCCTTGTCACGTAGGAGTTTAACCTTTCTAAATGCAAATATTGGATGTTTTATTGCTCACAAAACCTTCAAGTTGTTTGGGTCAGTCTTTTGTGGTTTTGTGCTGTCTTTTTTTTTTTTCTGACCTGCCCTCATTAATAAGTTTTACATCAAGACCTAGGCAGAAAAAATAGAAATTTAGCTGCTGAGTATTTTGTTACCCATATCCAAGCAAATTCTCCAGAGAGTAGTCTTTCTTTTAAAAGAAAAAAAAAAAAAACCTATGATTAAACTTTTCCTTGCCAGTGGAGGCTGAAAGAGCCAAGGCAGACAAGAATCCACAATTTTACCCTGTTTCTTCAAAAAGATTCATGTCTGATAGCTGATGTGGTGCAGTTACATGAATACATCTTGCAGAGTTCAGGAATGAAAGCTGTTCCACAAATAGTCAATATTTAGCTATGATTATTTAAGTTGCACTGGTATTGCACAGGCACCCTTAACAGGAAAGAATGAACTTTGTCCTTTCTAGTAAAGATGTTATCTTTATTAGAAGATCCCTTGGAGCTGTGGTGCAGCTGTGCACCTGTCCTTTCATATGCAGTTGCATTTTACCTGTTAGAAAGCTTTGTGGCATCAGCAAACAATTTTGTATCAGCAAACAATTTTGTGGCTTCTTTTGGTTTGTTGCTTGTTGTTTGGGTTGGTTTGTTGTTTTTTTTTTTTTTAATTACTTTACAGACTTTTCTTCTTCCCCTTTACTCCAGCTCACAACTGTGAATCACTTCCTGGTGCCCCAGCTAAAGGAAGTTTCTTCAGAGATATAACATCAGGTGATTTATGCATTTCTTTCTGGTATAATAAATATAGAGAGCCTTTCAGCACAATTACTGAACTAGCCAAATATTTATTTTAGATATGTTGTAGGTTGTACTGCTCTGTGGCATATTAGACAAAGTCTATACTGTGAAAGCAGTGAGAACCTGGCGGCAACTTTCATCCCAACCCCAGTCAGACTTTTATCACAAACCTCTCCAGGGAGGAGAGACTTATCACTCCCGTGGGAAATGACAGAAAACTTTTTATTATTGCTCTCGCAGGACTCTAATGGAAGGTGGATTTTTACTGGTACAGGTGTTGACAGCACTGCATCCTGCATCCTTTCTGGAGCAGCTGATTGTGCTAGAGAGCACTTCTTACTGCATTAACTCTGTTACAGGCACCAGGGTGTCTGCTTTGCCTCACTTTTGTATTATGGAATTGTGTTATTTAGAGGAAAATAATTCTTAGGCAGCAGTGAGGTTGCAGCCACATCCTCTCTCCCAGTGGAGCCTGAGCTCAAGGACAGGAGCAGGTCTTTGGGCTGGGCAGAGCAACCCCTGGAGGAAGGTTTCTGCAGCTTCCTCTGCTGTTCCTGTCTGCAGGGCTCTGGTGGGCGTCGCTGAATTGTGAAAAGACTCACTGGTGGAAACCTGAAAACAAAGTTGTTCTCCCATACGGACCTTGTCCTTTAAGTGGAAAGGCCCATACACTGCCAGCTTTGGAGCACCACAGCTGTCTTAATCTGAGCCGATGGTGTATTCCAATCGATCCATCCTTGTGTTTCAGAGAACTTTGGAAAAAAAATCACAGGATGTTTTCTGTCTTGGATTGGAAGGCACAAGTAGGAAAACAGGCTTGCTGCAGAATTATAATGCAAGGGAGAGAAGCTGGGATGAAGCCTCTGTCTCGACTTTTGTGGTGCTTTCAGTAGTATCCCAATGTGATAAAAATAATACAGTTGTTCACATTGGTTTTGCCTAAGTTGTTTAAAGTTATGTAAAGCAAGTACATAAATACTTTCTTTTTTTAACGTGTTGTCACCACAGGCATGCCATTATAACCCAATTATTAAGACTTCTGAAAAAGAAATATGATATTATTTTGCATAGGAGCAAGAGAATTTTCCTGCTCTGGCAACAAATCAAGAAGCAGGTGAGGGACAGGAAAATGATTACAGGGTGGGGCTAGAAAAATGTATCTTAAAAGAAGAAAGAGTGCAGGGTTATAGTCTCACAGTGAGAAATAAACATTGTAATCATAACAAATGTAACATTGAGAACAGAAGACAGTGATTTTATTGTATTGACATAGGATGCTTGGGCAACAATGAAGGACTTGTTCTTGTCTATTAGTCAGGACACACTGGCAGGAGGGCCCTCTCTGTGGCCACTGCTTCCAGATAGGGTGTGTGAGAGCTGGATTATGGCATGTGTCGGAATGTACAGACACAGGCAAGGCTTCCTTTGAGGGGAAATTGGAGAACCTCTTCACCATAGGGCCTTGAGAGTGTTTTTTTTTAAGAACTCTGGTCACCAAAACTGCACTGCTCTGCCTTTCACATAAATTTAAATGCTTACATTTACACTCTGCAAAGCGTTACCTGCATGTGGCATTTTGGCTTAGAAGCCAAAGCTCAGCTCTGCAAACTGATGAGACATACTGATGATGTGGCTCCATGTGACACCGTGTCTCGTCCTCATGTCAGGCGTCTGCTTTCTGTGCCACTGCTTAGATTCCATCAGATTTCTCACACAGATCCTAGGGGATTGTGTTTCTAAATCTGGATCTCAGTGGGAAGTGTTGTTTCACATAGAAGAAGATACCCTGGAGGGAGACTTTTTTTGTGGACTTATGGACATTATCTGGATGGCACAACAGACAGACAGTGCTGCATAAGGATGTGGGGAAAGCCTTCACTCTCCAAGAGTCAAAGTTTTTTAATTAAGCCAAATCAATAGTATGCTTGCAAAGGGAGTGCTTGCTCTTTTTCTTTCTTTCTGTTCAACATATGTTAGCCTTTTTTCTTTTTTTTTTTTTTTTGAAAACTTGACTGCTGGTGAGTTCATAGTGTATGTAATAGGACTGTGGTCCTTTTCTGTGGGTTTTCAGCCATGTGTATTCAGAAAGGCAAAGAGTGGCAAAATGGGGATATCAGTTTCCTTTTTACGGGAGACAAGCGAGACAGAGAAAAATAAAATGTCTTGGCCAAGTTCCTTTAGGTTTTTGTGCAGAGCTGGGTATTAAAGCAAAATCTCCAAGTCCCGCGCAGTGTCTGTTTACTGTGTGGTTTGTATGTGCTTTAAGAGTATCTTCTAACTCTTCACTTGTTTGTTTAGAATCCAGACTCATTCTAAACAAACCCCTTGTTTTGTTGAGATCAGATTGCAGATGCTGGATACAAATGTAACATGAAGCTTAGATCCTGTTTGGGTTTTTTGTTTGTTTGCTTGTTTTTAGTTCTAACACTAGGAAGCTTTTAGGGATGTTAAAAACAAATGCTAACATCCACACAGAAAAATAAAACCAACTCAGTGTAGTTGTATTCTAGTGCAAGCATAACGGGAGGGTGTCTCTCTTCTGTCAGTACAAGGTAAAAAAACAAGTCCTGCACATCCCTTTTCTTGTAAGGTGTCGGACTTGAGAAAATACAACTACAGAAAGCTTTTGTGTGTTGATAGAATTCACAACACATTCTGGGGCATATCTGCAATCCAATAACCCTTCTTATTAACCTGCTGGCATATGGGGCCAGAGAGAAGCATCTAAAAGTTGATGCTTTGTTGTTGATGCTGCTAAGATCAGGGCCTGTTTCTTATGAGGCATTTTTCTAATGGAACAGAGCAGCCTTGCAGCAGCTCTCTCTGTCAGGGGATAACTCATCCTTGGAAGCTGCCTGGTCCAACAGGCATGTTTAGAGCAGATCCAACTTTGAAATTAGATCCAGCTACAAAGACAACTTTGGCTGCATCCAGTTGGGTTTTAAACACCTGCAAGAATGGACACTCCTTGTCCCCCTGCACACCTGTTCGAGTCTGTGACCACTCTGATGGTGAAAAAAATTCCTAATGCCTAATTGGAATTTCCTTGGTTGCAGCCTGTGTTTATTGCCTCTTTCCTGTGCACCTCCAGAAGTCTGGCTCTGTCTCCTCTAGAAGCACACGTTAGATAGATGAATAAAATCATAAAATCTCATTTCACCTTCTCAAGTCGGGACAAATGGAGTTCTCTCAGTCCCTCACCTTGTGCTCCAAATACCACCAAGTCAGCAGACTGGGCCCTTCATCCAAAGCAAAAACTGAAATTAATTTGCAGCAGATATGTTTCGGCTTTCCAAGCATCAGTGAAGGCCAGACAAGTGGGGTAAGTTATTTCCGTGTTTGAAGGGAAATGTGCTGGCACAGACAGAGATACCTTGTTGCTAATGTAACTTTTGGCAGGCATGTTCACTGAGACAAGTTTCTTAGATGCCAAAAGCAAAGCATAATGTAACCTATATTTCTCACATGTGGCCTCACAAACAGCCCTGTGTTCAAACTTCCAGTCAGCCTTGGTTTTTCTCCTGCCACATGGCAATGCATATCTGAGAAGAAAACTCAGCAAACCATTTGGAAAATTGCAAAATAAATAATTTTTGAGTGCTCCTGTAACTTCTGACGTATAATTTCAATTTAGTTGTATTGCCCAGAATTATTCTCTTTATTCCAAAATATTCAGAAATGTTTGAAAAAAATAAATATATGTATGGTTTGAATTAGTTTACAGTATGATTCTTCACTGATTTCCTTGATAAAATTGATTTCAGCTTATAAAAAACCTTTCTGGACCTTGTCTGTCACCAACTTTTATCTCCTTTGCTCCATTGTAACCTGTCTTCATTGTAAACAAGGTTTCAAAGACACTGTGATGACGGATTGAACATCCAAACAGAGAAAACAAAACCTAATTGTGTAGGAAGTTTACCTTGTGGGGGTTTTTAGGTGGATATTTTTTTTTCCCCTCACAGTGTTGAATGGATCTTTAATGGAATGAATTTAATTGTTGTAAAAAGTTTCCTTCCTAAATGCTCTGCTGGCTGCCTTGGTTATATTTCTCTAGTTGGTGCTTTCATGCCAGGTGGTGCTGGGAAGTGCTTTCTCAGGCAATTTGCCAACATAACACCTTCTTAGGGAGGATTTTTGTGTTCTGTGCATACACCTCTGAAGCTGTGCTGGCCAATAGACTGTCATTACTGTATCTACATAGTATCTCCAGACTCAAGGTGCCTTATTTGCAATTGCCATTGGGGAAAAGGGAGATCATGTGTTTCTCTTGGTGGTTATCTTGGCACCTGTGATTTGTTTTCCCCCAAATGTAATATTTCAAAGCAATTTTTACCAGTGTTCGTCTTCTAGTTTTGGACTTATTGACTGTTCTGGAGTTCTTTATCACCTTATTATATCCCACTGTTTCCATATTACTGAAGAGTCCTAGAGGACAGGATCATGTCATGAATCTACTTGCAGTATCTCCTTACTTGATTGCTATCTGCACAGTTTTTGCCTTTCCTTTTCCATTTTGATGGAAATATAATGAATTATTATTTATTAAACAAAAAATATTTTGTTTAATAAGTAATAATATAATATAATAATAAAAATTATGTTTGTTTTGAAGTACAAATACTTCAAGGATATTTCAGATACCTGTTCCTACATAGAAATTATTTCAGCAGTGAACCACCAATCGATGTTTTTCAGTCACTTTTGAACATACTTTGTGATGTTTTCCTTTAAATTATTTCTTTCATTAATTTTTATATAGTTGTGTACTACATGTCACAGTTCTTATTCACGCTGAAATACATCTGCTGTTCTCCTGTTATCTGCTGAACCTAGTAATCCACCAAAGACAGAAACTGAGCTGACTTATCATGTTCTTTTTCTAGCTCTTCTTATCACTGTTATATTCCAGTAATTGAAAGTTGATTGCTTTATCATTTGCTCTAGAACCTTTACAGGACCTGAGTGGATTGTGATTTCAACAATCACTCTATGATTCTTTCTTCCTCTTTTCTTCTTGTTTCTTCCTCTGTGTACTCTCAAAGGTTTAAACACCACTTTGATTAGTTCCTCAGTTGGTGAAGAGAAGAGTTCATTAAAACTTTTTCATTTGGAGATATCTGTCTTATCTGAATAATCCTTCTATCTTCTCTCTCCTGGTCAGCATTTATTTCCTTTGACATCTACAGTGATAAAAATCTAATTCTTTTAGTAAGAATTGATTCCTCTAGCTATTTTGCAGGTCTAAAGTGCAGACTATTAAACAAGTAGTTGTCGTTGCTCTAAAAATTATGGTGTTTATCCTATTTTTCCAAGGACTGCTCCAGTGACTTGTCTGATACTTCAAAACTGGTCAATGGTAAAGGAATAGTGCCTGAAAGTTTTTTACTTTCTTATGGTATTTAGCACTCAGAGCCCACATCATGGGTCAGGACCCAGCCGTGCTAAATTCTGAGCAAGCAAGATGATCCTGTCCCAGAGCGAGTCATGGAGAAAAATATATGACGAGACAGGCAATGTCGATAGACAAATAGCAACACTATTACTTACAGGAAAACCTGTAAGACAACAATAGTTTCTAAGAGCTGCACACAAAATATAGAACTCAACCCTAAATTCTCCTCTCAGCAGTTCCTAAAAGAACATTCTGTAAGTGTGTGAGATTAACGTGGCCTTGCTGATGCTGACCCTTTTTAAGAGGAACATGAGCAAACAGATGCTGTTGAAACTGCAGTTACTGAGTTTGACCAATTGAAATTTCTCTTCAAGCACTGTTAAAAACAAAATGACCACCTCAGACTCTCCTTGGCCTCATTGTACACAACTTGCAAGCATGATATCCCATCAGCCTTCCAAAGAGAATGAGAAATATAGTATTCCTTCTCCTATACTGTGAAAGGACTCAGATGGAAATGTAATGTTGGTAGAACATCTCAAGTGTCTGTATAGAATTCAGCATTCCAAGTCACAAGCAGACCTAAAAGCAAGCTCAGGTTGCTAACAACTTCATTTCTGCAGGCTATTGTGTAGTTTTGTGCATTCTTGTATTTTCATCATGGACATTTTGATTCATATTCAGTATTCACCCATCTAAAAGGAATGTACTGAGCTCATACATGCACAGTGGATGCACGCAAATCTTACTAGTCAGCCTCTATTTCATGTTGTGTGTTTGAAGCACTCTGGCCTGATTTGGGAGTGTATAACATAGATGAATCCAGGATAAAGGAGAACGCAAACACTGTATTGTTATCTTGGTGGGGTAACTTCAAAATTTGTCTTCCTTGTAATGGCACTTGAGACTGGCAATTAAAAAAAAAAAAATCTTATATGGAGTTGGGGTGTGTGTTGTTTCTTTGATTAGTTGGTTGGTTTGGGTTTGGTTTGGTTTTGGTTTTGGGCTTTTTTTTTCCCCATTTGTGGTATACCAAAGTAAATCTGTGAATATATGAGCTGGGTTTGAGGAACCATCCTCCATCTCACCTTTCATAATTCTGTAGTGTTTGTGAGGACATGGGAAGTATCTGCTCAAATTGAGGAGAAAGAGGTAAGATGGTGAGAACTCCTAGTGAAAAGATTGGTTGAGTTATTGCTAGGAAGACAGACTGAGATATCTGAGCACACAGTTACTCATTCTTTTAGGGCTGTGTGTGTATATAGGCTAGTGATGTCAGATAGCGTGAATGTACATGTAGCTCATTACATGATTCTATTCAAACATGTGAAAATCGGGAAGGGAGCTCATAGAGAAGATAACAGTGTACCTGCCTACACATTGATTGGTTTTCAAAGTAAAATTTTTCATTACATGATTTGAATCAGTGTTCATTTTCTAAAGCAATCTCCATTACACAAATATGAGGAAAATATACAGAAACTAGACAAGAAGGTAGATATGTTGTACATTTATATTAGTGGATGATGCTGTGGGTTTATGTAGTATATTTTTACCTTACAGTTTTGTGGAACTCATGTTATCCATGGATCAGTTGAATTTCAAACTGATTTTGACATCTTCACACTGTGAAAGCAGGCAAAATTTGACATAAGGTGTTCTGTATCTTCTGCACCTCTCTTACGACATCAACTATGCTCATCTGCTGACATCAGATGATTTCCAAAGTGGCACCCAAACCTGCAAATAAAATGTGAAGAATGTCTCTTGTGTGCATTAGAAGCACAGGTTTGGAAACTTATAAAACCCAGTGTTTGGCAACAACATCTCTGTACTTGATTATTTGAGACAGATTATTTGAGCTGTAACAGTTCCCAGCCTGGGAGTCCCTCACTTAGACCAAACATGCATATTGATGCCTTCAGCCCTGAAGTTCCCGACTCTGTGTGCAGGCTGTGGCCAACACACATGCACACAACCAGCCTTACTCAAGTCATCCCGTTTAGATATGCACATATGGGGCAGCGATGCCATACCCTAAATGATCAAAGAAATTATCCAAATCCCAAATTCCTACTTTCATTCAAGCACGCATATAATCCTTAACATCCCAAGTAGTGTTTTAAACAGCTATTGAAAGCAGTAAGTGTTAGGCTCTGAAACTGATTATACATCTAAAAATCACTTGGGTTAATTGAATAATTTAGTTTCTATTCATATTCTGTTGTCTCTTTCTCTCCTTTAATTAATTTTAACCCACCAAAAAAAGACTAAAATCACCCTCAGTGTAAGTGCATGCTCACAGTCTTTGTTCTAATCCCCACAGAGTGTTTGATATTATTTTCGGCTCGAACCTAATTAAGAGTGTATGTTCTTTATTGAAATCTGAACATTTCTGTATATTACATATCAATGCAGATTCTTGTTGTGTGCTGTCATTTTCAGAATATTGTTCTGGTCCATGTCTTTGTCCTTAATTTCAGGAGGCACCATATTAGACAAGAGATTCCTCTGACAGAAAACAAACCTTATTTTTCTCCTTTTTCTTTTTCTCCTGTATTTGTCCTGATTTTAACACTCTGTGTGTGTGTACTGTTTTAAAAGCTGTGTGTGATAGGGAATTGAAGCAGAGGATTCAAAAAGAGAAGTGCCCTTTTCAAAACTACTGGTGATGCCCTTAGTAAAGCGCACAGGAGTTGAATAAAAGGACTTTTCAAGATCAGGTGTGAGTTCCAGTGATGCAGCAGTGTTGGGATGGTGACTGCTGTCAGTAGCTCTGCTTCTGTCACTACAACAGATCAACAACACAAAGCATAAACACGTTTAAGTCCTCTTTGCATGTAAGGTAGTAAAAGACTTACGTTGTAGAAGCCCTGCTTTTGTACAAGATGGCTCCATTCCTTACATGATGAAAATTAAACATTTGCTAAAGTGTCTTACTGAAACAATGCCCAAAACTACAATGAAAAAAAAGAAAATTCAAATCAAATCATCCAAGCAGAAGTAGATAAGTATATCAGAATAAAATATATTTGGAATATCTGTGATACAGCATCTCAGTTATCGTCAGGATTCTGCTTGGCCAGCTTGGCTCACCAGTCGCAGAGGTGAATGCCTGTCCTGGAGAGAAGGGCTCCCTGCTTCACTGTGGCTCAGGGCAGTAATCGCAACATTAGCATTGTTATACTTGTGTTGATGACGGCACAGGCATGCCAAGATCTTGGTATGGCCAGAATAAAATATCTCTTACTAGATTTAAAATTCAAGTACCACTTACTGTTATCAACTGTCCTCAATGGCCATCTCCTACCATTTTAAGGTTCATATCTACACGGTTGAAGGGAAGATATGAGAAGGACCACTTGTGATGGGTAGGGGAGGCAGCTGGGTAATTTAATTTTAAATGCAGTTGTATGGTAAGAACTACCTTTTTTTCCCTTCCTGACATCTTAGAGACATCACTGGGATACAGTGCTTTTAGCAATTCATTTATTTAGTTATTTGGATGGAATTGTAAATGGAAAGTTTATTTCCAATGAATCATTCTTTGTTACTAATATTTAGCAGGGGGACACTGTTTTGTGTTTTATCCTCAGTCATTGATACTGAATGGTTTTGTCTGGAATAATATAAGAGGTTCTGATAAAATGAGTGTGGATGCCCCATGAAATTCCATTTTCACTGTGACATTTTTTCAGACAGAATGATTTTTAGAAACCACTTGTGGATGGATATTGATTATGGAACAGAATTATTTAGGATAGCTGAATACAACTGTTAAGGCTATATAATATCCTAGACTATATCTAAATGTGAAAAAATCATATGTTGAGATTAAGAGGACCCAAGGATTACATGATTTTTACGTGGAAGCAAATTGTACTTCTCTGGACAAGTGTAGTAAACCCAACCCAGAATTCAGCAAGAGTTTCTGCCCTCAACCATCTGGGGCTGGAGATGATTTTGGAACTACTTTGCTTAATTCAGACAACGATAACTTAATTTTTAAAAATAACTATCTTTGTTGGAATGCTTTAACATTTGGATACTCGCTTAAATACAGCTGTCAAAATCTGAGATGTGCTATTTTCTGTTGGTTTGTGTCTGCCAGGTAAAAATAAAAGTAGCTTAGATCACTCTCCCTTGTGAGTGTAAAGTCTACAGAGGGAAAACTAGGATAGCAAAATAAGAGTAACCTGATTCTATTTCAGGTGTTCCTGAAGCAGTATGGAAAACTGCTCCAGGGGCACCTGGCTTCTCCATTGATCTGGTGACCTCAGGCAAGTTGCATCACCTCTCAGTCCTTCATGAACCAGAGATAATGCTCAAGGCCTCCTTTTGTCACATGCTTTCAGATCTGTTGATGAAAGGTGCTTCCCAGAAATAGTAACCCTATTCACAGAGAATTTAATGTCTTATTTTCAAACTTATTTTCCATGTTAGTGCAAATGGATCCAGGAGTACTGGAACCAGGAAGCCCAATATGTGCTCTAGGCTACTCCAGCTTTTCAAGGGAAACTATCCTGAAAACAGATATATTGTAAGTGTATCTCCAACAACGATTCTGAATATCTCACATGTTATCTGCTTATTGTGTTTCATACTCTTGTTCTTGGTTGGTTGCCCCCTTTTTTTATCTTCCCCTTCCCTCCAAGTCTTGCAGAAACTCAGTCTTTGAACTCTTCATTCCTGTCAAATCAGGCTGACATGACCTAAAGGATCAGAAGTTGTTATGGGGGAAGGATGGGTGGACAGAAATTCTTGTATAGCATGATTGTGTAGGTCTCTTATCCTTAGGAAACCAGGGCAAAAGTCATGCCTGCCTTCATTCCCTTTGCTTTGAAAATTGCCAAAAGAATATCTCCAAACTTGAAGGTATCTTTATCCTTAGCAAATGGGATGGAATTCTAGCCAAAAAAGTGAAAGAATAAGATTTACAACACAAATGGAACTGCTTTGTGCATGAATAGAACAGGTGAGGCACAAATTAAAACCCTCATCACTGCATAATCTGATTCAATAAAGCTGCTACACCTTCCTACAGAGGAAATGGGAGAAGTTATGTATAGGACTCCTAGATCTGTGCAGCGCTGAGTTATCCAGAGAAGAATATCTGGTTAACTTTGAAAGGGGTAGCAGGAAAGAGATCTACAGTCTGGCTTACTCATTTACAGTGACAAAATCAAGCCTTAGCAGCAAGAAAGATGTAAGAGACATATTTTATGGCAGAGAGGGAACCTTTCTAATGCAAAGGTTAAATGGATTAGGTGGGACCTCTACAATCTGTGTTTTAAAAACCTCTGGTTTTTAGATCAGGGCTGTGAATGTGTCTGTCAGGAATTACATAAGAATACCTGATAACTGCAAGGCCTCCTGAGCTCCATTTGAACTACCTTTTCTATGATTGTTCCATAAAGTACAGGTTGTCTTGTGAAACACAGATACGCAGTGATGCAAGCAAGACCTTTGTGCACTAAGCTGTTAAGGTTTGTCTAGCTGGAGACTGACAGAGCTGAAAGTTTGTCTTATGCAAAGCAAAATGCCTGATAGAAACACTGTCCTAAATGAGTCATTCAGCCCTCAGAGGAGGGAGAACCAAAGCCTTTGAAAATAGCCCCAGCTTGCCAGTAACATCTGGACTCAGAAGTGCTTTCGGCAGCATTGTGAGCAAAACTCATAGAATGGTGGCATAATAAACACTGCATAGCACTACTGCCTTGCTAAAGGCTACAAACACTTTTACCTCATCTGGGCAGCTCCCAAGCAGAAACTTCTCCTCCTTGGCTTCAGTCATGGATACTGGAAGCTGATGGTGTGTGAGGTGAAGAAGCAGCATGCATGTCATGTCCACAGCTAGAGAAATATTAGTATTAGAGAAAGGCGTTATCCATCAGGGAAACAAGTCCCTGTTTGTTGTGAGCTTGGATGACAGAATTCAACAAGTGCTATTGCATCAAAAGTTCTGATGCCAAACCCTTACTCATGCATGCAGTCTTATTTAATCTTCCCTGTAGTCAGGTGCTTGTTCATCCCCATAATAATTTCCTGAGATACTGATATACATCACTACCAGCCCAGAAGTCAGTTGTAATATCTCTGAGCACTGCCCAGTGACACTGGATCTAGCAGCAGAATTTGTGCATAGTCCTGAAATTGGCTATTCAGCAATTCACCGCTGCTTGGGTTTTTTGTCTCTCCATTAATGCTATGTACTTTCCATTCATTTTCATGGACAGTTATGAATAAATATCCAAGCTTAAAGTTTTGCACAAATATATTCGCTTGGAAAAAACTCAGCAATATTCCATTTACAAAATAAAAAAAAAATCCATCAACAGGTTTTTATCAGAAAACCGTAAAACAAAAGAAAAGGTTAATAATGTTTTATTACATCTTCTCTAATACTTTCTAATTGAACTAAATTTACTGAGAAAAGCCTCTAGTTTTCCAGTCAGAACAAGTACCAGGCTTACAAAAACACATTTGCTCTACAGAAAAACAACATAAAGAGTTGTTTATGGGGAAATTCTAACTTGTCTCATTAAACTTTCTGAGCTGGGAGAGAACAGAAACCCCGACAAATCATGAATGGTGATGCTTGCAGTCTGCCTTGAACTCACCAAGTATGACGAACAGTGACACTGCTGTCTTAATGTATTGCTGACAGAGCTGCTGTACTCATTAACCTTTGATGAAACAAGATGTCACTTTGTTCACATCAAATGCTCCTTGATGCCAGTGCTCAGAGACTGTTTTTGTTGCTGATGCAGACATCAGCTATTGTTGAAAACATTCTCTCTCCCTTCCAGCATTTCACTGCCCATGAGGATTTGTAGGGGCTGATCATTATCAATCTGCAAATGGAGTCTGAAGCCAAAAGTGCATGTTTAATTTCTGCAGCTTTTAATTATTTATTTTTTATTAAGAATCTTTAATTTAAATGTAATTCACCTATATTTAAACACCTGGAAATGTTAAGTTCTTGATGTGCTACAGGATGCTGCCAGAAACTCAAGGACATATTTGAGTGATCCCTTCATCTTTCTCTTTGAGGCTACTAAAGAATTATTTTACAGCATTAGAGCTACATACTAGAAGCACGTTGTAGTGGGAAGAGGTGTTGAGTTGTGCAACATTCCGGTCAACATTATGACTAAACAGTGGCGTAGCATGGATTAAAATAGACTGTTCCTAGTTCCTGATCTGTTCTCCAGCCTTTCACCAGTGTTGCTTCTATTATCAGCATTACGAGCCAATCTTGCTGTTCTATGCACAGTAAATATCTTGTTGTCTAGCAAGAAAATCCTGACTGACTGGGAATAATTCTCTTATCTGGGAATAATTTTTGTTTAGTCTTTACTTTGCATGATAGGTACATTTATATTGCCATGAGATAAATGAAAGCAGAGCAAGAAAGAAAGGGAAATTTTCTTATTACCTTGCTGAATACAGAAACTTTCAGTACTGAAACCCTGAGATCAGGGATGCATGTTCTCACAGTTGCTTTTGTGTCTGTTATTTTAGTGGACAGAGCAATATTTACAGATGACCTCTAATGACATTCTTTCCACTTTATAGTCCTCAGTATCTTTTTCGTTGCATTAGGGGACTTTGCAGCTTTTGCATTTGATTTGTTTGATTAAGTTTTTATTTCACAATTGGGTCTGCAATCATTACACTTGTCATGCAAACGTAACATCTTGGGAAGCATTTGAAGATAAGGGTAGGGATTCTTCTAATTTGCAGTTGTGCAAAAGGGGAGCATATGATCATAGCTCAGTGCTGGAATTCTAGCTAAAGGTCATGCCATGCCTCAGGGGGCGATGAGCTGTCAAAGCTTTGTGGGATAATGTAGCTCTAGAAGTGTTTTTTAAGAAGATTTGAAGGAAGCTAGGTAAACCAGCAAATTGTTTAGGGCATAGGAGACTTCAGACTTGCTGTAAGAGGAGGCAGCAGAAGTGAATGTAAAAGACAGAAAGTGTGAGTAGATGAGATGCAGGCAAAAGTATTTTCATGGGAAATGTATGAAATAGTAATAGTTTGCTTAACACTGAAGTGCATCTGTCCCTTATTGAGTGATGAAAGCCCAGGAGATTAACCATCAACACAAGTCCAGCTTTACAAGATGAACATGTGATATTCACAGAATAGCAAACTTACATGAAATGTGACCATGCCACTAAACAGCAACACAAAGGAAAGTGCATCTGAGAACACTCACGGAATATGATCAAGCATAGCTGATACAGAGTCCTTGCAAGGTGCTGGTAAATACACTCATTTAAAGACTTTCACCTGTTGCTTTAAATCATTCATACCCCATGGCATGTCTGCCAGCACTGTGACCCCTGGCACAGAGTGAGGAACATCAAAGGCAGAAGGGAGCAGATCAGGTCTCAGGTAGGCGTTACACCCTTGTTATGGATAAAAGAAGTGACAGTAAGTTATAAAACAGGTGGAATTGGGATATTGCAAGCCTGATGTAACCCAATAAATAATTCTGCTCATGCAGAAATACAAAGGTGTTTTAGAATTTTTTTTTTATCTGGAAGATGTGTGAAAATACATGGACTATACACTGCTACGTTATTAAAAGCCCTTCTTGACTTCATTGATTTTTTTAGATTTTTTTTCAGTCCAAGAAGGATTTACACTCTCTGAGGCTGCCTGTAAACCCAAAGGAAAACAAGGTTCTTAGTTAATGTTTATCAATCAGGTTAATCTTTTGGAGATACATCACCATGCCATGTAACATCTCTGCTGCCAGGCTGCTTATGGTCAAGTATTTACTGTCAGGCATGATTTTCTGCTGAAATGGCTCTTTTCTCTGGAAATATACACATGCTGCTTCCCACCTTTGAATGTTCTTAGTTTGCTTTTAGGTACAACATGTACAGACTGGTTTTAAAACAGTAGAAATTGCTCCCTGGAAGTGAACTGTAGTTCAAATGGAAGACAAGCTTATTTACAATCAGAACCAACAAGTCTGAAAACATGCTCTGGGTATCTAATATCAGGCCAAGTTCAGTAATGTTCACTTATAATATAGCCTTTATAATCTGTAGTTATTATACCAGAAAAAGTCTGTTATGAATGTTTATCACTTCTAATCACTGAATCCTAACATCAGAACCCTTTTTGAACAGGAATAAAAACACTTTCACAAAGCCCCTTCAGAGAAAACAATTTGTAGGGTATTTTTCTGAACTAGGGGAAACTTTAGGAGTTAAACACATTCATAACAATGCTGATAACATGAGTTTAAGGGTTTCCATACTGTCCTAGACATTACTGACTTTGGAGAACATTATTTGACATCCTAATACAGGACCCAAAGAAGGCTGTGCTTTCACAACAGTAACTGTGATTGCAAAACCAGAACCATACCCAAGCCCCCACTGTAATGAGTACCTGCTCTCTGTGCTAACACACACTTACATCTTGTCTGCCTTGCTGACAAAACTCCTGCTGCAGTCTTTGAACTTTTCATACATGAGTGTTCTCAGGGTTAAAATTCTCTTTAGCAGAGATTTGGTGTCTGGGGTGGATTTTTAGTTTTCCAGTAGTGATTGTCTTTTAAAGTTGGTAATTATTTTATTTTTTAAAAAAGTTTACTTTGGTTGCTGTTTACTTTTCTGGTGGAGGGGGAAGAGGGGAAAGTTTTGTCGTCTCCTCTGAGTGGCCAGAGCCTGTCTATGACCTTCTTTGAGAAGTGATTTCAATGAGTCAGAAAAGCTTTCTCTACTGTTTCTATGTACTTTCTCCAGGGTTTTGCGATCCAATGTGTATCACAGGAGTTCAGGTTTCATAGTGCCCTTAAGCAGAGTGTGTTTCTAAGACAAACAGCAGCCTGAGGGTTGCACTGAAATGCAACACTGCATAGCCCCACTGACATGAGGAAGCTGGATGAATGCCAGTGGAATGTGGACCTGGTGGAAATGTAGTGGTCTCTGCTGGGAGAGGGGGAGAAAGTGCATTTTCTGGAAGCTGGAAATGTGTGATGTTCACATTCAGCTCCAGAGACAGTGAATTACAGTAGTCAACAGTTATTTAGCTCACCATGGCCAGATGCTCATCTGACAGGAAGGGACAATATTTTCTGTAAACCTGGAAATAAAAGCAGCCATGCTTTCAAAATGCCTCTGTTATCCCTCTATCTAGACAAAGCCTTCAGACCACTCCTTTGGAAGATGTTATTCAGTGACAGAGGAGACAACATTTTGTTTCATGCTTTAGAATACTTACTTTTTTTTTAATCAGCTCGATTTTGGTCTTTCCCATGGTAATAAGTCAAGACCTCTTCCTCCCTGAATGGATTTCCTTACCAATTTTAGTATTCTAGCCTCGGTATAAAGTAATGGCGCATAGGAGAGCTCAGTGTTATCTTTGTTACTGGACGCTGTGGGAGCAGTTCCAGAAAACCTCTGGGTTATGTGCATGAACATTGAAAGGTTTCCTGTCCTTACAAAGAGAGACATGATCTTGAAGTAAACACAGTGTTCAATAAGTTAGCTTTTACTGGGTTGTTTTTTTTTTTTTACCAGGAGAAAAATTGGCGGAAAATATGGGCACAAGTTTAAGCCCATTCTCAGATCCCAGGGCACTGAGCTGGGCTACTCTCCATACTGCAGACAGAGCTGTTGGAAGCTGCGAGTTTTGCCTATTGCCAAAACTGAATTTGAAATGCCCTCTTGTAATTTTTCATCATCTCTTTTCACATCACTGCTGATTATCATTGATATTGGCTTGGAAAAGGAGACGCTCTCCTATATAATCATGCAACCACCACAGTGTGCAAACCTCGCCAGGGCAACCTTTCTTCCTGCCGTGCTCTGCACATTTTTGCAACGACTGCTCTTGTAGCACAGGCGAGTTTCAGGGCTTAATGGGTTGGTGCCCACAGACCCAAACTCTTGGCAGGAACAGCGAGGTTAATTACTTTCCATTAAGGTGATGTCCTGGCTCACAGAGACTTTTCCTGGTGACTTCAGCACAGCTTGGATTTCACCCTTCAAATACCAGTGACTGTGCAACAAAAGAATGTGTCCTGCCAATTTGTGAACCTTTGATTTCGGTTGCTGCTGCCCTACTTAGCGCTCTGTGCCGGCTTAGTGGTGTCTGGCAGCCGTGTGCTGATCCTCCCACCTCCTGGGCTTGGCTTCCCCCAGCCTGTAACTAATAAGTGATGTATTATTTTATTTACCGACTGGTCTAATCTCTAACTATACTGGACCCTGTTACCGGACACTTCTGTCTGTTGTAGGAGCTTCAGATTTTATTTTGGAAACTTGGCTGGTGGCAATCTAACCACAAAGGCTAGGAATAGGAATAGTGGCATGTGTGCACTTTAGAGAGCAGTTGGACAAAATTGCAACAAATCCCAGAAATTCTGCATGTCTCACGTATGCAAGGAAGGTTTATTTTTTAAGGCTCTCATTGGTCCCACGTATCTCAAGGACGCCATGTCAGCTATTTTAAGTAGCCAGTGCACAGCCAGTTACATTTTATTTGTTTTGGCAGTGAAGGACAAAAAAAAAAAATATTTTTTTTTTGGTAATTTTTTAATTGTCTGTGAAGGTTTCTGAAGGATACATTTTTTCTTCTTTGATGAATTATCAAAGGTTCTTGACCTCATGGTAAAAAAATTTGTTCAAGGTTACTTGAATTTAAGACAATTCAAGTAAATATTCTCGTTGACTTTAAGGAGGTTGATTACCAGCAGTAATCACGTGCAGAAAAGTTTTCTGCACTTGTTCTCAGTTAAATTTAAACCTCGGCAAAATATCCACTGGAGTCAACTGGAAAGTTTTCCAGAGTAGGGAGTGAATATAAAACTGAGGACACTCTTGAGGACCAAGCCCATGTTAAATAGTTCTACTCCCTAAATACAAACAGCTGAAGGTTTCTGGCTAAGCCAAGACAAATACCTTTCTTCTGTACCTTTTTCTTTGCCAGCCAAATCTAATTTTTAGCAATTGATGTGATAAATGCTGCTTAAGTGACATGGAAGTGGAAAGTATCTGAAAATGAAATGTCACTTCAGCCTATAGTGGGTACAGTCCGTTTCTCATTGTAACATGTATTTAAAATGTATCTAGTCCCAAGTGCTGCTCAGCTTGTTTCGGTTTTTATTATTATTATTATTTATGTAGCATGTAGGGATAATCAAGGCACTATGTTCTTTCCATAAGGTTTTTCCTTTCATAGCACAAGGCTGGAATGGAAATAATATGAGAGGGAAAGTGTGCCTCACCAATGCCAGGAAAAGAAAAGTATACAAAGTTAACGCTTTTGATTTAAAGAACACAAAATTTAAAGTTCAAAAATCAAATAACTTCCTCCAATTTTTGAATATCTGGGACCAATTTTCAAATGCAGATTTTTCCTTTTAAAAAAAACCACAAGCCCAAAAACAAAACACCCTCCAAAGCCCCCCAGCAACAAAACAAACCTGAAACAAAACAAATAGTCTCCACAAATGTCCTTTTAATGCCCTCTCTTATTACCTTACTGTGATGGACCTCTTCTTCCCTGGTCTTTTTACTCCGACTGACAAGTAATTTTAGCCTGCTAATCCTGACCCTTAAACTCTGCTACATTATAATTAACTTTCAGTGTCTCATGACTCTGATTTTTATGTATTAAATGCATGCCTTGTTATCCACTCAGTGCTGCATAAGACACCGGTTTCACAAAGAATGAAATCCAGTGCTTGGGAGAGAGCTTTATTCATCCATAAGACAAATAAACCCTATTTCCAGGACTTAAGTGACATTAGAGTTTGTTGATATTGAGAAATTTAATCTGCCAAATGCTTAAAAAAATACCTCCCAGCTAAATTTACAGACTTCCATTAAACTCCACTGATTTAGATTGTAAGGATTGTCTTCTAGGTTAACTTAATGGATTTTAAAAAAATATCGCCTCAACCATTGTAATATTTTGAAGGAGGATACTCATCAGCTGGCAGAGAGCCCTTGCAAGATCCATTTGTAAGGTGATGATTTTCCAGAGAAAAATGATGAGCTTGTTTACGAAACAGAAATCTTTGAATCAGTAAGACTCCCATCCAGAGAGAAGCTGAATGACTCATGGGATGAAAGAACTTTCTTACACTTGGAATCAAATTCATCAGGTTTATTACTGGAATACTGAAAGATTCAAAATTAAAACTTATGTGACAAGCAGAGCAGGAAGGGCAGGATCTTGCATTTCTTAAAGCATGTGCTTCAAATACAAACTTTTTTTTCCAAATAAGTCAGTTTATTGTTATTTTTCCAGGTTTTGATGAAAACAAACAAGATTCAGATATTAAATATCTTGTTTCCATGAGAAATAACAAGTTATCTTTAGAACAGCAGATGTTATTTCTTCAGATGAGAAAGGTGCACTTTAATTCACTCTTGCTAAACAGACTTTTGGCTTTATTGGCAGGTTGTCAGGAAAATTAAGTGAAAATGACACTGTGTTGCCAAAGTGCAAAAGACTTGGATTTAAAAACATGTCCACCAGAAATCCATTTTAAGCCATCAGTCTGGGAGTTTTTCCATGGCTTCATTTAAAGTGAAAAGGAGAAAACAGAGCCTAAAATTCATAAAAGCTCTGTTCATTCACTGGTCAAGTCATAGGAAAAGTTGGTTATATCAATTTGTTGCAAAATATTGATATATCTTGTCAAATGTACCCCTTCTAAAGGGGTTGAAAAGAAAGAAAGGCCTTTTGGAAGGCTGTAATCCAGCAGTGGATGCTGAAAATTGGGACTTTCATTAGTAGAGTCAATGAGAAACCTCAGGGTTGGCTGGGGAGAAGGACAGCCAAGATGTCCACTTAATTTCAAGAAAGTCCAAAGGCAGTGGGAAGTGAGGGGACACTTCTGTGGGTCCACAGGGGCAGCTGGCAACCATCAAAGGACAGCAGAGTCTTGCTGCTGACTTGGGCAAAGCCTCCATCTCTTGGAAAACAGAGCCGTTGCTTTTTGGGGAAAAGCAAGAACTATGGTGGTTGGTTACTACAGGCAAGAAAAAGAATCAAGGAATAATGTGAGCCCTGGCCAGGGTGGGAGCTGGTGAAATGCCCCAGGTGTGCAGGGAAGGTGTGTACACAGGCAAAGCACTGCTTGAAGGGCCACCAGGGCTGATGGGCTGTCAGCAGGGCCATTAACTCCTGCATTCACCGTCTGCTTAAGAAAATCCAGGGCTTAAACTGATGGGAAATTACAAATCTTAAAGGAGTGGGTTGAATGTCTGAAGGACAAACGGGATGGGGAGTTCGCCTTTCTGCTGTTCCCTGGTGGCCACTCTCCCTGTATCATCTCACTCTTGTGGAGTGTCCACTTGTGAGGGTTCTACTCTTATGGAAGGGAGAGAGTTGCCCAGGACCTAAATATTTCAGATAGTTGAGCAGATCTCTCTTGCGTCAAGTCAGTAAATCATTCTGAGAAAGGAAAATGAAATTTGTCTCCTGCTCTTTTATTCTCCTGGGGTCTCTGTGGCATAGACCCCTTACAATAAATGCTTCAGACAGTTGTGTCTTTTCAGAAAGAAGTTAAATGCCCATGAGCTAGATAGTTTGATTTAAATTGAGCTCTGTCTAAAAGAACCATGGCACTTGTAAGCATGATTGGTACTTAAATCTGCTGTCCCTTAGCCAGCAGACAATGCACGTAATAGCCACGTAATTGTTGGCAAAAAACAAAGGTCTGTGTTGTTGGTTTGTTTGTATTTTCATTTTTCTTATTTATAGGAATGTAGCATGTGTGGCGGGGATGTAGAGGAATTGTCATAGAAATTTTGAGAATAAATTCCAGCTCTGTTAGATTTTCTGTTTTAGGAGTGACATGAACAAAAGAGAATGCAAATGAAAAACTTTGTGAGGGACAGAAAGCCTCTATCTCTGAATTTAAAAATAAAACGAGAGACACTAATCAGCAAATGTGCTGTTGTGATAAAGAGAGGGTTTTTTTTCCTGTTTCTATGAAATCACAAGAAGGCTGGTAATACTTTATATCTTTTGCCATTGCAAGCTTTTGCCAAAATGCTGGCAGTGTAATATAATCCCCCATAATTACGTGTTTAGAGACAGAGCATTCCTTAGCTGTTTATATGGATTAAAACTTAGAATGCTAGAAGGCATTCCAGTCATAATGGTAAACTAATTAGCAATTAATATTCTGCTATGGTTTAAGAGTCAATTATAGTTCTGTTATATTTTGCTGCTAAAATACAAATATATAAGAAAGCTATGAATGACTTAATGGAGTTTTCTCTCATTAATATGACAAATTCTTCATTCCTTTACACACTGAAGGAAAGTGTCAAGGAATAGCAGTTAATGTAAAGTACTGTTGGGAGCAGCACTAATTTCACAAAAAGTCCTTACTTATTTGTAGACTTGCATTTATTTGTGGCAATAACTGACAAAAGGGCAGGATCAAATCTTTAAGCTTCATATTTATAAATAGACCAGAAGTTTATTTTACCTCTCTGCTAAGGTGTTGGAATCCTGGAGTGGCTAGACAGATCATAAAGCAATACTTCACAGATTTGTCCTTATATAGATCTATTCTGGCACCTTTTTTTCTAATGATAGGTTAATGTGTTTAGTTTACATCAGCTGCCAAGTATGAGTACTTCTCTGAACTATATCCAAACTGAATAGGTCTAAACTAAGATATAAGTCTATTTTTTCCATTTACTTCAGTAGGCTTTGGATCAGATCCCTACTGAATCTTCAAAGTTGAATTAGAAATCTTGTGTAATCGTACCTTCTTGTATCCCTTGAGCTGATTCCAGCCCTACAGCTGGTCTATGTAGAGATTTCTGATAGTGTAGAACATTAAGTGTGCCTGGTGAGGTTATTTGAATTCGGTAATGTGTCCAGGCTGTTGATTCCTGAGAACCTGGAGAATGGAATCTAATGCTGTGTTTTCACAGGGAGATTTTTTTAGTGTTTCATTTCTTTTCTTTAACAGACTTACCACTCCTTGTTATTATATTCAAAGGACAGCAAAATTCAGGGTTTTGGGCATGTATGGTAACTCTGACTCACAGTACTGACAGTCACTGAGCGTTCAGTCTGATTTAATAGTGAAGATGAACCAACAGGCAGGAGAAAGACAAGAGCTTCAAAATAAAACCTTTACAAACATTTTTTTCTCTATGCTCTGTTTGCAGATATGCCTTGAAAGACTGGCAAAAACAGATGAAAGGGAAGTTTCTTTCCAAACCCCGGCTGTCAGCTTAAGTTACAAGTGCCTTTTTTGTAAATTTGGTTAAAGTGCTTAGGTGTTTAAATAGAAAATTTGCATAGAAAATAGCTTTTTCATAAGTGCTCTTTAACAAAATGGTTCTTATCAGAGTACAAGTCTGTCCTTGCAAGATTGGCTTGATGTTTTTTTAACGTCTTGGCTGGAATTCCTGCATGGCAGCCAACCCCCCACAGATCCTCAAAAGGGGAGTCCCTCTCTAAGTGGGTCACAGAAACCCTGCTGAAAACCCCCAAAAGAAGAATTTGGGGTCGGGGGACTTTTGGAGGGTACTGAAGGAGTGAGATGGGAGAGGGCACAGGTGTTGTTTTCAATGGTCTGTAGTAAATGAATTTTGGCTTTCCAAGAAAAACACACAGACCAGTGTTATTCCCAGCTAATGTCATTCAGGATATTCCTAGGGAAAGGAAAAACTGCTCACATTTAAATCTTTTCCACATTTCATTATAAATTTGAAAATGGTCCAAGTTATGAGGAAGGGGAAGGACAACTACTGATGCACATATATTTTTTTAGTTGGAAATCTTCCAGTTTCATGGTTTGGGTGTCCCCTCCAAAATATGAAAAATATACATCTCGGAAGTCAAACTAATTTTTGCCCCCCATTCCCACTAAGCAGAAAGGAAAACATGGAGAACATTGGCTTGTGGGGAACAACTGCTGGTGAAACAAGTGGTCCAGCTGCTGTGTTACTTCACTGGTGGCTATGATGGCACTGCTGTGGTTGCAGGAGTGCTGTCACCAGTTGCAGAGGGCTCCCAGTGTTGCTCCGCAAGCTGAGGAGGCCCCTGAGTTTGGCTTCTCCCTGTTTCCAGCCTAGTGATCAGCTTTTGGGGTAGGGGCTGGATGGAATTCAGAGGAAATACCATCTGAGCTCGATTGCCCCAGTGGTCCATTCACTGGCTTGGAAGTCATGGAAATGTGTCTCCTTTGTTCCTCAGCCTCTTGGCTCCTGTGTGTGCTTGAATGTATTTTCATCTGGGGCTTTATCTGTCTTATTTGCTCATGTTTTAAAAGTTGAGACCTCAGAGGTATTTTGGCATTGTTAGACAATTGTAAGTGTTTAAGGATGCTGGAATTCCCCGAGGCAAGGATCTTGCTCATATTTTACTGAAGGCTGTCTCCACGGCTAAGCCTGTTCCTGGGAAGCTGCTTGCCCCAGGCTATTGCTGATCACTGCTGGTTAGGCCAAACTGTGTGCCAGAACCAAGCCTGTGCCTCTCCCAGGGCGTCTGCTTGGGTGTCTCTTGCAGGTCTGCCCTGTGCCACACACCCCTTCAAGGAGAACAGCTTATCCTGCAAGTGCCCCCCTCTAGTGTGAGGGGTGGTTCTGTTATATAAGTAATGAAAACAGTTTGGTGTGACACACTTGCAGAGAGACACTACAAGTTCTGTCATGGGACTGTGGCAGGTAATAGCATATTTTCCATTGAAGTTTTTAAACTTAATTAAGAACTCCAAAAATTAAATTGAATCAAACACACATTCGCCTTGCTTGTCAGTCTGAGGCAGTGTAACACGGCTCTGATTTCTAACCTGGATTTAAAGTTTTGTCCTCAATTAGGTTATCTAATTTGCTTCATTTAAACACTACAGGAAAATTAAAAGCAGGTGTTTCCTTCATTGAGCCCCTATTGTTATGATTTCTTTTCTATTTTAGTCACAGCACTTTTGAATAATGAACCAAGACCTCCTCTTTGTTGTCAGGAAAGCAAACGTACAATATAGGACTGGAGGACTGGAGTGAAGCTGATTCTCCTGGCGGTTACTGTCACAGTAGATAAAGCTCTCCCATAAACGGGAAAGGAAAGACAGCTCCAAACCTTTATTTATCATCAGTGTGTCTTGGTGGTACTTGTAACTTCCTGTGGCTACTATGACTAATAAAACAAAAAAAAACTGGAATAAAGGAGCAGAAGCAGAGCTCTGGCCTAAGAGCACAGCAACAGCATCCCAGATAAACATGAACTCTATTCACAAAGTTATGGAGCTCTCCTAGCACAGAACTGTGCAAAATGAAAGAGCCATAGCATCACTCAGCTGAATAGTGATTTTTTTCTCAGTTCAGCCAGGGTGGCAGGCACTTACTTTGTGTTCTATTTAATTGCAGAATGGTAGAGTTTTGTGAAAGTCAGTGGTTGATCACAGGCTGCAAAGAACAAAAACTTACAAATTTGAGACAATCAAAAACCAGCCAATGTAAGTTGTTTTGAAATCATTCAGTCTGAAATTACCGTTTGTATAGTAATATAGTCATCATAATCAAAACTGGAGGTACCTTATGATTAAAGAAAGAAGTGGGTAAATTCTTTGCATTCATTTGAAACACAAGAGCTCAGAGCTTGTCTTAGAGAGCCTTAACAAAGTATTAGTGTCCCAAAACAGGAATCAGCATGAAACATCCTGTTACCGAGTGAAGAAGGAGTTTTTGGAATAGCTTTTCTTGATTGTTCCAGAAGAAGGGTGAGCATTCATGCTATAGGAAGTGTTTTCTGAGAATTCCTGCAGGCTGAGGAGTTCTTAGTCATGCCAAAGATTTGATTATTATGACTTTTTACATTGATTTTCCACTAGCAATGGGCAAATTTAATAGAGGCCAGCGGTTTCATGCATTTTAGTAAAGGATGTTTATTAAAACCTTACCCAAAGTACTTCGAGATAGAAATCTTCTGAGATTAGGTATTTGGAAAACTGTTACTTAAACTGCAGGAAATTGGGTGTGATCATTTCATTATGAACCAATTTGATTGCTGGCTATCTCTTCGTAACTCAAGCTAAAACCTGCCAGAAGATTTACCAAATGCTGCTCTGGGTGTTGATCTGAGTTCTGTGACATAATTCACTCCACTGATTTCAGCTGAAGGACAGCAGTACTGGGACCATCTCTCCTTTGTTGAGAGGACTTCCTGGGCTGTACAGCTAACACCATTTCAGAGGTCTTTAGGGACAGGGAGCAGCACTTGTAGCTGATGAAATTCTACTTGCTTTACTAACACACAGTCATAGTATTGAAATGGTGGTTTTCTCATCCTGCTGTGGTTTGAAACACTAGCTTTAATTTCACAACAGTTGACCTTGATCGTGCAAGACAATAAGCAGCAACACCATGGAAAAGTCCCAGAATACAATTCTCTTTAAAAGAAGCCAAACAAATCTGATCCACTGGTAATCTTAGAAGGTATTTAATCTAGCAGCAAGATGACGGCTTTAACAGGAGTGCTTAAAAACTTCTACTCATATGCCAGTCCTAATGATTTTCAAGTACAAATAAGCACTCAAATCATTAAATTCCCAAGTACATTACCCCCACCTCCTTCTTGAAAAGCCTTAGCTTTTAAGAAATGGCTTTTACCTGTAGAAAAATACTGCATGTGGTTAGGCCATGAGGCTCACATTCTTCCAGATTGGATTCATATATACACACATTTTTTAGCACAGCACATGCATGAATAAGCAGCAAGAAGGTTATGTAAATACCACATCCCTATTCCACTCCTTTTTAAAGCACATTCCATGCTCGTGAAAGCTGATGGACTGGGGAGCAAGAAAGGCAATACAGTTCTGTGGCCTTATATTCTGCTTTATAATGGCAATGCAAACATTTTTTCCCCACCTGGTCTCATTAGTGCGGGTGAATGAAAGGGGGAACTTTTCTGTGGCTGATAGTCTCATTCTTGTACTGTGCCATTATTAGCATACAGTGCAGCATGTGGGCAGTATTATTTGGGGGAAGGGGAAATGGGCTGGCTTGCTTGTTCCCTCTATTTGTGTGTGCACAAACAACTGACACTGAGGGTCTCATTTAGCAAACCTTCCTCTGTGTACGCTCCAGCCTGCCCATGCTGGTGAGGCTGCTCAGAACGTGCTTAACTGTATTCAGATGTTTAAATTCAAAAGGATTTGAACATCTGCTTCTCATTAAGTACATGCTTAAGAGCTTTGCTGAATCAGGGCCTTAGCCATTAGGAAATAAACAGAGACCACCAACTTATTTTACATACACTCTTGAAGAGTGTTCATATAGATAGTAATGACTTTCAGTCAGTACTGCCCAAAGTTGGCTTTGAACTGCTGACCTAGAGGTGAAAGGCTTGTATCCTATTACCAGTCCCTGGGGCAAACCAGACTTACTTGTTTTCAAATATTAATGAATTAAGTCAAAAATGTAGCCTCATTGATTGCCTTTTCCCCCGTATTTTTCCTGTGTCAGCATCAGTAACTGATGCTGCTGTAGAAAATCTTCAGGAATCTGTGCTGCCCACACTTCTCTGCTTTAAATCACTTACATTGTAAGCAGAGTCTTAATAACTGAAACACTTGATCATTTTTAAAAATATTTAGAAATGGACCTTTCCACGAATGTTGATAGTAACTGTTCATCAAGGCGAACATACTTACGTGTAGGGTCTAATGAATTATTTAGCTATCTATTCTTCTTACAATATGCAGACATAACTCTCACTGACACTAATAGGAGATTCATATGCATGCCAGGAGCAGGGAAAACCCTTGGAGAATATTTAGACAATATTCCTTGAAGGACTGAGGGAGAGGGGACACAGCGGGAAGGAAAATCATCTATGCAAACATGAATTTGTCATTTTTCTGCAGAGGATATGTGTATTTATGTTTTTAAAAGGCAGTTGGGGCCCTTAACTAACAAATATTTAAAATTCTATTTTTCATCCTGAGAGGCAGAATTTAGATGAAGGCCACACACAGACCTCCAGTTGAAAGTAGAGGCACAGTAATAATGAAGGAAAGTAAACGCTCCTGGCAAGTGCTGGTTTGAAAGTTCTGGGTTTAGTCTTGCATACTGGACTTTTGAGAGCATTTTTTCCTGCAAAAGGAAGTTTATTGAACCCCAAGTACTATATGAAATTGAGGGTGGGGGTTTTTCACTGGATATGGCATGTACATTTGATCCAGTGATTTGGGTGTTGAGGGCTTCTAGTCAGATATTGCACCATTCATTTCCAGTAGGATTTTCTCAGCTACAGAGGAGTGGTGTGTGCACAGTGCTGTCCAACACACGTAGGACCTGTGTGACCTAGAACATGCCAACAGACCAGGGACATTGGAGCTTAGACCATGGCATGCCTACGAAGGCAGAAAACATTCAGGTGCTGTGGCAAGAGATGCAGATAATTTCATTTTTGCTATCAGTCTTTTTAAGCCATCCCAACTTATCAGACAGTCATCCCTCCAGTGGTGCTGTAACAGAGGGAATTCACTCCAGTTTAATACAAATGGCTGTAAAAAAATCACACTAATATCAAAATTACATGGTCCATTCCCTGCTTCTGCTGCTTCCCCTTTGTGGAGCTACCCTGTCCTGTGGCTCCTTCAGTTGTTTCAGATGTGGGTCCAAAAATCTTCAACTCAATGTCACCACTGTGCTTCATCCTAAAACTGGCTATTTGGCAGCAGGGAAGAACAGATCTCTATATAAGCCTTTCTGGGGCTTTTGGTGTTTTGATTTTACTTGCTTTTCCCCAAGTATATGTTCTGCCAATGGCTGAGCCAGAGTTGAGAAGGGAGGGGAAGGAAAGGTCTTATTCTAGGTGGGATTGTTGAGGTCTGTGTTTGTTGCTGTTACTGCATTTTGAAACTGAGGTCCTCTGCCCCACTGTATATTTCTGGTGTTTAGTGTTTCTGAGCCCTTCCTGTAAGCTGCTTTGCAGGCAGGTTAATTCAGTTTATGGGAGAAACTGTGATGCCATTAGTAAAGGTTTCTGGCAAACGGCAGCAAGTAATCTGCAACCCTGAGAAAGTTATTATGGCTTTTTTCTCTGCAGCACACCTGGCAGGAGGACAACGTGCCAGAAATCATCACGCTGAGCTGCTCCTGGGTTTCCTGGCTCTTGCAAGGAGTGTGGCCCTGGCTAACCTTCAGGGTTGAGTGTAACATGGTGCAGTGCACAGCTTCCAGACAGACAAAGCTACTTTAAGTGGGTAGTATTTCTTTACTGTAAACACTTCCCATCACTTCTGGAAAACCACAAAATAGCGATAATGCAAAGTTACTGGAAAGAAAAACTCATTAAAAATTGTGTCCCGATACCAAAAAGATAAGACACAGCAAACCAGTGACACTTCTTAGGAGAAACAAAGTGCAAAAAGAGCAAGCTGAATTTCCAGTGAAATATAAATTAAATTGCTAAAAAATTTTAATTAATCAAAGATTGAATCAGCAATTCACTAAAGCTATATTGAAAATTTATTATCTTATCTTGACAGCATATCATTTGTGGTGGGAAATATTACCAAAACCAGAGCAGAGGGTAAGGGCTTACCTCTAGGCATGCAAATATTTCTAGGAATTCAAGTATTTTAGCCTGTAGAGACTATAGTTTACTTTAGCCAAGCTCATTTTCCAAAAGAGGATAAATTCCTCTACCATCTATTTTATCATATTCCATATACTGCTTGTTTTATTTACTTCTTTCTCTATGTTGTTTTTTTTTCCAGGCTGACATAAAAGAACAAAAAAGAAATGTTATTGCTTAGAAATAGTCTTTATTAAAAAGTCTTGAAAACCTCTTATGTAATGTTAGTTTGGTTGTGCTGGATCACTAGATCTAATTCTGGCTTGTGACATTTACTTTAACTCATGTGTCTTTTCATTGTAGTTCAGAGAAAAATGAGCAAGGCCATGCAAGGGGGAAAAAAATCACAAATCAATAATAGTAAAACTGGGTTTGGATTATTTTACAGAAAACAAACATTTCTATGAGTAAAGTGATATTTCTGTTGAAATGTTTTAGGTTTTGGTTAAAAATAGCCAGAAATTCTCCTCTTCTTCATTCCCCCCAAATCAATTTGTTTTCATTTTTGTCAAACAGAGAGAACACTCCTCTTTCCCCAAGGCTAAACAATTGTATGTGGTTCTTTGCATGAGAAGGTGTTCATTCCCATGCGTTGTCCAATACTAGTTTCAGTCTTTGTGGTACTTTAGTAAAAAAGAAACATTGCAGAATAACTAAACTGGAGACTCAAATAATTTCAGCTTGCTGTGCAGTTATGCCTTGCTCTTCCTGGGACTGATGGTTCCAAAACAGAGGCAAGTACAGAAGAAAGAGATGCCGAGATTTCAAAAGGTCCTGGGGAGCATTTTTAACTGGACTTGGCTGTGTGGCAGCTCTAAAAATCCTTCTTCAGACAGAGACACAACAGTGCCAGCCCATTAGCCCAGTCATTTTCACTTCATGAATAGGAGACATACATTTAGCTGTCAGTGAAGGTAAGGGAGGTCATTTGTATCAAAACGAGATGTTTTTCCAGGGCTTGGGGTCATCATCAACCTAGGGCAGCACCTACTTATATGCATAAATATTGGTGTCCTTTAAGTGAAAAAACATTATAGTNAAAAAAAAAGGGAAGAGGGACAGGCTAATTTATTTCAGTCAGTCCTGATCAAAGATACCTGTTCATCTTTGCAAGTTTTCCTGTCAGAGAACGGCCTGAGGGGTGTGGGATGCTCTGCTGTCAGACCTTTTGCTGCTCCCAAGATCCTATTCTGCTGTGCCAGGCTGCTGCTGGGGCAGGACAACCACAGCCCCTGTTGGCTGGGGCATGATCCCACTGTCCCCTTGGCCACCAGCAAGGGGTTTTTTTACAGAGAGAATCAGAATGTACATCACTAAATTTGGTCTGAGATGGCGCTGCTTTTTTTTTTTTTTTTTTTTTCCCAGGGTGAGGGATTTTCTCAAACCTGTTTTCTGGCTGGGGTTTTCAATGGGTTGGTCTATGTTTCCTTAACAAAGATATATGCTGGGATTAAAGGATCTTGAGTTAACCTCCCGGGCTTGTTTAAAATGAAGTCTTTGTAAAATACACATCAAAAGTGTCATGAACTCTCATTCACTCTGGGTGGCATGGAGGGTGGAGAAATGTTATAAACAAATACAGGGTAAATTGTAATCTAAGAGGCAACCTTTTTTTTCCTATAGAAGGCAGCTGAACCAAAAATACACTCTAGCTGCAGAACTGTGCTAAGGAGGATAAAGTCCTATTATTATCCTTGCTTTATTGTTAAACTGCTTCAAATCAGTATTTTGTACCCTTCTGGGAAAACAGGTTGGGCATAAATATACTTTCCATGCAGCTGAGGTCTGCTGAGCATTGCTGTTTGCTTCAGAGGGAGGAGGTTGCAGGTGGCTCTCAGGCTGGCAAGTGTTTGACACTGCTCAGCTTCTGCAGAGTGGCCTTTGGGGCCAGGGACTCACTGACATCTATTTACCTTATGGCAGTTCCCAAGACACTCCCTTGCATACCAGCCACTGGCTGTGCTTTCCTGCTCTTGTCAAATAACAGATTTGGAACAAATTGTGTAGAATTACAAGTGGCACAAATGCAAGGCATAATTTTCTACCTAGCTACCAGATGACAATGATAATTATGTTTTTATTTTAAATCGTATAGTGGAGGTGGCTACATTTCTTATAGTTCTAGTGTTGCTATGGCTGTGACCATAATAACACTTTAGATTTCTAGTTCAGAAACGTGGTTTAATCTTTTTTTTCCCCCAGAGAAAATTATAGCTCAAGTAGCAGAAGGCAAGTAAACACCTTACTTTACACATTGGCACTTTCATTACAACAGGCCAGAGAGCAACACTGCACATCCTGAAAATATATTTGTATAGTACAATCAAAGTCTATGTAACATGGAGAAGGTTTCAATCCAAGGGGTAGGGAATTAGTCCCATAACAATAACAGAACTTGTATTTCAATATCCTTCGGTAGTCCATGCACTAAAAAGTACTTCTTGCCATGAATCCAAACAGCAGTGTTTGCATATTGACTGCTCAGCAGTATTTTAGGGGAAGAATGGGTTCAATATGGTAACTGCAGCTGTGAGAGGCCATGATATGAGCTGTCACTTGGCCCAGCTAGCCCTTATGGCAAAGATGTCAAACTGCGCTGCCTCTCGCCCTTTACACATGTCACTCTACCTACTGTTGCTCTTTATTTGCTGCAATTTTGGTCAGAGCTTTGGGACCATCATCCCACCTGCTCCTTTTCTCAGCGCCTCAGATGTGCTGTTGCATCTGTGTCCATATAATTTGTTCCTGTCTGTTGAGTGCCACTCTCCAGTCACGGGCACAGCTCATTGGCCAAGAAGTTGCTGGTGAGAGCAGAAGCTGTGTGGAACTGAACTCTTCTGTTTTAGTCCTTCATAATAATGTTTGCTTCATAACACTTTTTGCAGCCTGTTGTTAACGTGGACCTGGCACTGGGATGTTCTTGGATTGTCAGAATAGAATATGGTTTTGTTCCCCACCAAATGGTTGACAAAACCAACTGCAGTGAAAAATATAAAATGAGGAACAGAAATGATCTTCTCTTTGAAGGACTGAAAGGGAATGATCATACGGGTAGGGAGATCCCCAATCCAAACTTTTGTAAATCCCCTCACCACCATACACATGGACACATTGTGCTCTGAAGTTAATGCTGAAAAATGAACAGTGTAAGGTGCTACTAATAACAATGCTAATTTGAGGACTTAAGCAGTAAACTTACACATGGGGATTATCAAGACTTATTTTCTCCTATAAGGTCACCCCCCCTGTGGTGAAATGATGTTTTAAATTTAGAGACATGATTCCTGGCAGCTTTCTGGGTGACCACGTTGTCACTCTGAGCTATGTGGTTTTTTATTATATTTTTGCATCCATCTCACCTTTCTGAGACCTGGACCTTTCCTCTGTCTTACAGACAGGTTTTCTCTTTACTCCATAGCTCTGTCCTGGCAGGGATGTGACACAACCCCATGTAACTCTTTGTAACTCTGTAAGGTCACCATGTAATAAGTAAATGCACTGACTCCTTTGCCATCTGTAGGTGATGAACACCTGCATTAGGGGGGCATGGAATTCTTTCAAGATATTCTCGAACAGACTTGTGAATAGGAGTATCTCCTGCATCTCAAGACATGTGAAAACAATAGTCCCACAGAGTCAAAGGCACTGTATTATGAAATTTAAACGTGTTTTGCTTACATGGGTCTTAGGATAAATCCTTTCTTTCTTTCAGCTGTGAAATCCCTCTTTCAATCCTTCAAATAACCCATCTGAAAGAAATCATTCCAGCAGAGCCATTACAATTAATTCTATTATGCAAACCTGTAGTTTCAGATTTTCATTAAACTGACAAATGGCTCCTCAGAGTAATTTTCTAAATTACAAAATATATCTTGGCTGTTTTAAAACTCCTGTTATCACACAGTATCCTGTAACATAGGACTATATTAGTGGTGTGAAATTTAGTCTTCGGCCATGATTTTTTAAGGATTTGTATTAGTTGCTGATGTCCAATATTAGTTTTAAGTTACTTAGGATCCAAGGGAGTTGATTGGTATACAAGATTTTGGGGGAAAAAGTTTCCATCTTTATCAAGGCACTGTGAAAACATTAATGTTTGGAACAAAAAAAAAAAAAAGAAAAAAAAAGGAAAAAAAAAAGGCACAAAGTGCTAGGTATTATTAATGACATTAAGAAATAGCTTTTGTGCCAGTATTTACTGGCAGTCCTAAGCACATCTTTCCCATCCAGTGAAGTTCCTGATTTGCCTGGGCTAGCACTAAGCTAAACTCACCACCATGACTCTTAGAGGAGACTGCCAAAAGTAGCAGAGGGGCTGTTGTTATATGGGCAGTCATGGGAATTTAGCTGAATGGTCTCCTAAAGAAATCAATAATCAGATCATTAAAAAAAAAATTCAACAAAAACTTGTATAAAATGACAGATCACTTACAACATTGGTTGAAAGCATTTATATTGATAAGTAAGAATAACAGACAAAGAGTATTAAGTAAAGGAGAGCAAACATCTAGCCAGTCATTAAAAGAATGGAATTTTTCTAATCCTCTTACAAAGATGCTGTTTTGGGTTAAAGTCCCTTTCTGCATAAAGCAGCCACACCACATTTTTTAAGCCAATGAAGAGCTGAGAGCTGTAGCCCAGACCCTCAAAACTACTTTAAACAGACAACTCCCACTGAGAGACAAGCATTTAAATTAATCTGCAGACTGGGATGAATAAAGAGAGTATCTTTCACCCTGTATTGCATGGCAAATAATTATGTAGCCAAATGAATTTGATACCAGAAATTTATTAATGTTTACTGGTTTGAAGTTTCCACAGTCTGTATCACACATGTTTTATCTCAGGGTTAAGAAATTCTAAGAAGTGCTTTTTATTAGGTTAAACTGAGAGATTTAAAATCATACAGAGCCACATTTATGGATAACATCTGGTCTTTACATTTACTTCCTTTTTTTATTCAGTGACAATTGTTTGTTCCTGGGCAGATCAGGCATGTAATTGTTTCTATCTGCCTCAAAAGTAATTTTGAATCTGCAAAATAGAGTAAAACTACATTTTTAGTTCTTATTACGCGAGAATTCCACTCAAGCCTTATAATCTACTTGTACTATTCTAATCATTAGTAAGTGCCCTTGATTGCAGTTGTCTTCTTTAGGGTCCTTTTGATCCCTTGTAGGATGCGTGAGGCAGTGAGAACCAGTAGAAGATTCTTCAATACTAATCTCAAATCTTATCCAATTAGGCCTTCTTGGGAAGACATTGTTTGAGGCATCAGAAGGACCTCAAATTCTGCTTCGAGTCTATGAAACCTGATAACAGCTCCCTAAGATGCATAATGAGCCCTCCCCTTGGCAATTTCTTCTACACTTGCCTTCCTGTCACCTCAGTGGAAGTCTCTGTTCAAAATGTCTTTATCACCCTGTTTATTGCTCAAGCCTTTAAGAAGTCTCCTCTCTCACCCTGACGTGGAAGCAGGTGTGGTGAAGCAACTGAGAGGATGGCACTTGGCACTGTCCCTCTTTTCTCCATGTCCCCTGCCCTTGCTGCTGCAAAGGTACCTCGTGTGAACAGCCAGGTCCAAACACTCCTGTCTGTAAGCTGTGGAGGTGGCACAGTCTGCTGCTCTGAGAAATGCAAGGGTCATAATTACCTAGTTGAGAGTACCCTGTCCAGAAATGCCTTTTCCTTCTGGTGTACAGGCAGTGGAGCAAGCTTATGTCAGAGAAAGGGCTCAGAAGTTTGGAGAGAGAAAGACCAATGTGGACTGCTCAAAACCATCTGCAGTACAAGAACATTTCACTTTTTTTCAGCCAAATAAACCAATATATGAGCAGGTAGAATAAGAAAATTAGATTTAAGTCCTGTGGGATTTTTTTCTTCAGTAACATATAGTGCCTATATACAGCTTGATGGTGAACTTTGCTGGATCCCATTATCAAGAGAAATAGAATGGAGTAAGTCCATGGAAACTAAGGCAAGGCTCAATTTACAGCAGTTAGTACAAGAAGAATTATAAAAATACTCCTACCTCCTCATTTAATTCAATATTTCTGTAGTAAAAAGATGGTGGGTGCATTTATGTTTTTTTTCTCAAGAATTTTTTCCTCCCTGAAGATAATACCCTATGGAGTAAACAAGAAGCTGCCCTTTTAGTGTAAGGAATGGAGAGAAAGGAGTGAGTTGATTCTTTCTGATTTTACACACCTCATTTACTTAGGACCCTTGTGAATTAACTCTTGTCCTGTAGCATATTACATCTCTAGGAAAAGAAAAGGGATAAGGAGTTTTTGGTCTGAACAAAGCTAGTTTATGCCCCATAACAGCACTGTAGTGGGCTATGGCTTTAAATGCAAAACTTCTCTGACAAATGGACCATATTATATCCTATAGGTATGTAATTCTTTTTATATAATTCTTTTTCTGTAAGTGGCTACCTTTTAATCTTGAGTTCAGTACAATAATGTATTAATGCCCCACAATCTCAGCCTATTTCCTGAATTAGGTTTTGTGTTAAAATAGTAGTTATTCCTAGTGATTTTATTTTTCTCTTTTCCTCCTGTTTTTTATTCAGATAGTAGCTGATGCTGGTAATGACTCAGGAGGTAAATTAGGACTAGGTTAGTGGTGTTAAGTTTGTCACTTCATCTCCATCTCTAGCCTCTGTGGACACTACATCATCAATTTCATAATGTAGCAAAATAGCAGATTTCAGGCTGTGAATAATAATATGATTCAAAGTCTCTTGAATTCTCTGTAATTACTTCTATTAACAGATGACTTGGTGCTTAATTAGCAAGTCATTTGGAATCAGCTCATACAGTAAGTTATATTTCATACAACTCTTCTTGAGAGCCCCTTAGAAAGATATTTTTCTGCCTTTAAAAAAACCCCCATTTGTGCCATCTAAAATCAGGTACTGATTGACAATTAGCTGTGAGAAGGCTGTGGGAATAATTGTAGTGCACAAAATGCTACAGCCTTTGGAAAAAAAAATACTTTCTCATGGAGTGATAACTTTGATGTCATAATTATGATCATCTAACTAGCAGCGGACAGCAGGGAGAGGCCAGGCTCCAGCTGTGTCTGCAAGCTGGTGCTGGTACATACCTGTCAGCTGCATGGCAATGAAGTTTTACAAATACTCCATCACTGCTGCACAGACCTTTCTCCCAGGTCTTTCAGGTTCCTAAATGACACAGCTCCTGACTCTGTCCAAAAAAGAGGCAAGTATTAACAAAGTCAATGACAAAACTGATTGCCTAGGGCCCTTAAAAACATTGCTGAATCCAGCTGTGCTTAGCAAAAGCTCAGCATCCTTCATTTTCTTGTCTCATGATTTTAACTCTCAGAGGTGTACAGTTCAGTTTTAATTTTTTTCTCTTTTGAGATGAATAATGAATAATAAGGCATAATTGGAGAAGGATTTATCTTAAAATGTTTGCAATTCTCACATTAAAATGGTTGTGTTTACAGTGGAGGGAAAAAAAGCAGTCACTCTCTGAACTGCCTGCACTAAGCCACTCTCTGACCTGCCAACACTAAGAGCATTTGGTGATCCTCTGGAAAAGCATCTGTGAGCTCTGTGAAAGCATCTGGAGTCTCAGAGGATTACTGAGGAGTGGTTTGAGACTCCTCAGAAATGTCCCCTAGTTCAAGCATAGTTTATACTACACTGGCCTTTAAACATGATTTACAGATAAAGTTGGGTGTTCTGGAAATCCCAGAGCAGACCCACTGCTGTCACCTGGCCCTGGCAGGAGGTAGGGAAAAGTCTTCGCTTTTGTAATTTGGACCTGTGAACTCAGCCAGTGATTAGAAAACTAAATTTTGCCAAATGCTGGAATTAAAATCACAAAGTGATAGAAGCCAAGATTCTCTGAAATAAGTTGACCTGCCAGAAAGATATGACTTGGAAAACTAGACTGGAAGCACATGCTGTTCTTTGGTTCTACTCCATCGTTTTGCGATACGGTTTTTTTATGTTGTTGTTGCTTGTTTGTTTGTTTGGTTTGGTTTTTTTCATTTTCTTTTCAACTGCATCATGATACATCTTAGGTTTAAAATCTCCTATCTAAAAGGTGAATGTGGTATTGTGGAAATATTTTTGCACAATTTTCATATTTGCCAGTACACATCAAAAAATTGATTTCTTCTCATTTTGAGGTAATCAGTCCAATGTGTGTATGACATACTGGTCCTCCATCTAAACTTAGCAAGTGTGTTTGGTTGCCATGTGTTAGAGATGCTGCTTGGGACTAGACCCTCATATATGTATAGTTTATTCAAATTCAAGTTAGACTTCTAAAATGGTTTTGATTAGCTTCCAATGCTTTTAGATACTCTTGCATATCAGTAGATGTGGTTTAAGTTTAGAAAAGGCTCGAGTAACCTTACCTGATTTGTCAGTTTCTATTATTGTGTCTTGATTTTGTCCCTGGTTTCAGAAAGACTTTTCTAGGCCAGCACTCAGACTACTAATGCTGTTCAAGCAGTCAAGGCTATGGTTAAAAAACTTCAATAATTACGTTGCTGGATCTGCCATGATTCCAAGGCTACCAGCATCATCCCTAATGTACAGCTATTTGTACTTAGGGAGAAAAAGAAGGAATTCAGATTTGGAATATCTTTGCACTCAGTCAGATGCAAAAGAAAATTGAAAGAAAAAAGAATTATATTTGTCCAAACCCCTCTTCCCCCCAAAACTCATGCACACGTTGCCTAGGGTGTGTCAGGTGGGTCTCTGCTCAGCATCACCACTGTGCTCACCCAGGGGTTGTTTGTCTCCTTTTTCAGTTTGCTTCACTTTATATTGCTGCTTGCTGAGAGGCCACCATTATAGGCCTGACCTGAATACTGGAGTTATGAAGAAGAAAAAAGTCACTCTGATGGAGAATAGATAGTGACAAAGACTTTATTCTCCTGTCCACACCGTCAGCTGAGAGGGCCCTGCTATCAGCAGTAACTGAGCCTTGAATCGCACGTTTTCAGAGCTGCAGGCGGGAGATGGGCTTGGGTTACAAAGCTGAGCCTCACATCAATTAAAGTCTGTGTGCACAGCAGCTGCATTCAGAAAGGTGGAAGAGATTTAATCTTCACCTTTCACCTTGGGTCAAAATACAAGGTTACCAAGGCAGACTTATTAAAAATGGATTGTTTCTGCCAATTTAATGTTAAAAGTTTGCAGTTATTACAAAAACACTTCAGTATTTGCTCCCTTTGTTAAAGAAACTTGCAGTTAAATAGCAAGGAAGTAATAAAACTGTTGAAAGAAACAAATAAATGTTTATGTCAGACTTCCAAAGGCTGCAGCAATTTTAATCTTTCTTCTTGACAAAAATCACAGAATTATTCTCTACTACATCTTATTTGTGAGTATGTGGATTATTCTGATCAAGTATAAGCAGTCTCCTAGGATTGAACACTGAAGGCATTCTTATCTTAAATATAGTGGAAGTGAGATTTCATTTTAGTACAAATAATTATTTAAGAAACAAGCCCTATCTGAAGCCCTGACTTCTTAGCTGCATCTCAGAAATCATATGTCCCGTTTCAACTCACCACTGAAGTCTTTGGCATCTTTCAGAGGAGGCTGAATGAAGCCCAAAGGGGAATGTGTTGCTGATCTGTGTTCCCAGGATGCACTAAAGATAAACAAGATATGATTAATCACATTGCTATCTCACTGTCTTTTAGATTTGTGATTTGTTTGTGTATTGAATTTGAGGACAAACATCTCCGTGTGCAAATAAGCAAATCCCAACAGTCTTTGTGTTTCTCTGTGCATCTAAGTGATTTCCCCAGAGAGATGAATACAGATATTTTTCTGTAGTTTGATACAGTCTGTTTTGCAAAGAAACATTATTGAGAAATATGTAACTCCAAGAATATGTATGAATTCTAAAGATGGGGTCAAAACCTGTGTTTCATATGGGTAGGGGTTTGTCACTGCTAAAAATCAATGGAATCTTTGTCATTGCCTTGGAAGGGTATGAATGAACAGCCTGTGAACAAGGGAAACTTACTGTCATTATTTTACAGAAATTCTGCCATTCCGGTTTTGCGTCATTAACCTCAGGTTGAGTAAAGCTGTCATAACAGAATAGAAAAAGCAAACTGTGCTGCTAGCAAACCTTACTCTTTAAGGAGAATATTTGGAATGAGAACTCAGCCAAGAAATTTAAATTTTGGAGAGGAATTCTCACCTAATGCAGGAGTTGAACATGCAGTTTGGTGTGTCTGTGCTCGGTTCTGTGTCACTCACAGAGCAATTGTGTCCCTTTGAAAAAGTGATACAGAGTGCACACTAGTCCTCTTTACAAAGAGGGTGTACTTCACAGCTTGTGCGCATTGCTTGAGTTACAGCTGAATAGGACTTCTTAATATATTCCAGATATATTAGGCAACAACTGAAGAAATATGTGAAGCATGCTCTAGTCTTTGTTCGAAAACACATGTATTTTATTTATAATGTGGAAAATGTACAGTCATCACAATAGTTACACTCTGACATTTAGCTTTTTGTTTTATTAAAACAATACCTTTATTAAAATTGTAGCAGTACTTTAATGAATTTTCTATTTAAATTATGATGAGTCTTATTTAGAATTTGAATGATACAGAGTCATATTGGTTATCACTTGCACATTATATAAAACTTCTGTTCAGTGTTTCTGAGTTCAGCTCTGGAATAAGTCATAGCAGGCCGTAGATCCCTGGTGCTATATCATGGCTTTCATTTAAAAAAAAAAAAATTTTAAAAAAATCTTTTGTTGTATATATAGCTAAATAAAGATATTTTTAAATGAACGGAATGGAACTGTCAGAGCATCTCAAAAGCTTCAACATTCTAGGTATATCTTTTGCCAACCAAAAGTCACCATCTAGTACTTGCGACAGATGGCAGTTCTCAGTACAGCGTAGATGAAATGAGCTTTCCCAACCCTGGTTGCTATGATGAGCGTCCTCCATGCAAAGGGCTCCTGCACTCCTGGTTTGGGCACAGCTGTGCCCTGCACTGGGGCTCCACACAAACATCAGGATCACCTGCAGGCACCCTTGGGTAGGGCTGTGTCCTGGGAGAGGCCTGGCAAGGCAAAATACAAACACATCTCTCTGCACCACCTTGTCAAACACAGATGCAGCTCTGGTGAGGGCTTTGCTGTCTAGAGCTGCCTCACCTTCACCTCCTTGGGTACCAGTATCCTGCTGAGGCATCTCTGTGGTGCTGCACTAATGCAGGGGTGACAAAACCAGCCTCAGGTAAGGGCTTTCTGTTGGGGATTTCTGGATGGAGGGCAGAGGCGCTGCTCCAGTCCTGACCTTCTGAGGAGTTAAGGTCAGAAAGGCAGATGTTTTTTTGTTTGTTTGTGCAGAAAGTATGTTAAGTACCAAACTTTGAAAGCCTTTAGTTAAGCTGATAATGCTTTGAAATATTCATGCCCAAAATCTGAAAATCTTTATATATAACAATTGAATATGTAACCACTACTGCCTGGTAATTTATTAATCTAGGAAGTCAAGGGTTTTGCAAATCAGAATACCAGAAGAAGAGGTAGAAATGGGTGTAGCTATTGCTTTTCTGGGTTTGAGGGGGTTTTCCTTTGTTTTGATTTGTTTTCAAGTATCTCATCATCTGTAGTGAATGTCTGTTTTGCTTATGGTGAGTGGAATGATGAAAACTGGCACCATTCGACTGAATTTGTCCTTCATTTCCTTCATTTATATTTTTATACAAATGCAATGATTTTGATTTTGATTAGACTTTTACCAGGGCTTTTCTGTTTCACACCAGAATTCCTATTGATAGAGATTTCAGAAGTCCTTTATTCACCAATGTTCCCTTATCTGTGGAAATTTAGCCAAGTTTTTAGTCCAAATCAGACAGATGAGAGCACTGACCACCAGGTTTTTAACTGGGACTACATCAGTCTCCTCTGAGTTTTTGGTCTTTTGCATAAAACTTTTTAAGGCTTTCTTTTTCATCCCAACAGGGAACAGGAAAAGATTTTCCTTGAAAGCTGAAAAAATTTCATGGTACAGAAACACCACTTCATATCCATATGTAATCCAGAATTGAGTTTGTCAGTGCAGTCTGAATTCTGTCTTTGATCTCCAAAAGAGAAAGGCAGCCCATGAAAATACTCTTGAACTAAAAGAACACAACAGGCTTAAAATACCACTTTCTGATGGAGGGTATCCCACAAAATTTAGGATCCAGTGAGTTTAGCAGGGAGACTTATGCAGTAAAGGGACAATTTCAAAGCTCTGAAATTTGATTTCATTTTTAATCTAACCCTTATCTGAACTTCTTTGCTGGATTTCCAGTCTCATTATCAAGTAATTGTTATTTTGTTTCCTGAGAAGTATGGGAGAAGAAATCACTTTCTTGGCAAAGAATGTACACATGCAGTGGGCTTCTCTGCAGAGATCTTTTAATTTGAAGAACACCTCAGATTATCTCATCTGATTCTTGCTTAAGAATAAATGGGCAGAGAGATAAATAACGCTCTGCCTGTCTCCATGTCGTGGAAAGGTGTGTGCCCACCATATTCCTTGCCTCACCTGGGAGGCAGTTTTGAGGGCTCCTATCTTTTATAAAAATGATGAGAGCTCAATTGCCTGGCTGCTCTTGGCATGCAGGGCCCTGGAGCAGAAGACTGCAGTGCCACTGTAGAAGCTGGTACAACTGAGGCATTTTCAGAGCACTCTGAAAAGTTCTGAAAAGCCCTCTCTGCTGATTGTTAATGAATCCTATGGGAGAGTGTCTACCAGTATGGAAAATAAGTTCTATGTATCTTACCATGGATCTTTTGCCACCAGAATGTAAGAAAAAATGGCATAATTATTAAAAAACCCCAACTATAAGAGCACAGACTGAATACTACTAGCTCAGCAAGGAGCAATGGGAATTGAATGACCTGAGATGGCTTGGTTGTTATCTGCCTTTTGCTCTGATTTTATTCATGGAAAACTTGTTTTCCTCTCAGTGCACCACAAATAACCAGTCACCTAAAACATTAAGTAATGAAATTCAAATGTACTGAGTTAATCACTGGAAAAGTGCTTCATCTGAAAACTCCACGGGGGATCACATTTCAGAACACAAGTGTCCTTGTACAGTATGCATTTCCTCTTTGGTTCACAGGTTTGCTCATGCAGAGATTTAGAGTAATATTGAATTACTGCCTGAAGCCATGCCTGACTATCTTTTTCATTAATTACCTTCCATGGCTTTGGGACAGATTAACTGATAAATATATGAATCCCTAGTGCAGTAACCTTTCCTGTGTACTTAGAATTACTGATAGGCATGTAATCTCAGAATCTGTGAAAAACTTATTTTTTCTTTCTTCCTATAGATTACTACTGAGCTTTTGCTATCTGAGTTGCCCATCCACGCTGCTGTATTTTCTTTGGTAAAAGATGCTGCTAACCAACAACTAGGACTTGTACAACAGTCCACAAGGAAGATTGGTATGGCTTTTCAGGCAATATATGTGTTTCTCTTTTTCTTCATATGTTAGCATGAAAGATGGGTAAAACTCCACAATGCCCTGTGTTATCTTTTCTGGGCAGCAGATGCTTCAGAGTAGTCTAAGAAATACAAATGAAGCAACTGTTTTTCTGTTTTGTTTTTTGTTTTGTTTTGTTTTTCCCCATTTTTATCTTTCCTTAGCAAAATGTCTCAGGGACTGGTCATTCTGGAAGACTAATCACACTGTTAAAAAAACCCTAAAAACCTAGCCCCAGTCGCAGCTGAGTTTTATGTTTCTCTAAGCTGCCCTTCAGAAAATTATCTGCCTCAAGTTATTTGACGAGTGTACCACCTCCTCTGTTTAAAAATTACTCTGTTTAATTTTTTAAATTCAGTGAGAAGTGCTTCAGATACTCCTTCTGGGCATGGAGAACTGTTGTATTTTTTTGCTTTAATTATGTCTTGTGGGTATTCTTACTGCGTATTCTAGCTAGTGATCTAGTTAGACAATATTGTTGAACAGCAGCCTTGCTGGGATTGCTTGAAATTTCCCACATATAATCCCAAAATCCTTGCTTTAGGTGACCATTGCAAGCCAAAAGAATCACTTAACCACAGCCTGAAGAAATCAAATAAAGCCAGTATTGTAAACTATATATACAAAATTAACTGAACTAATGCGCTTGCATACTTGTTTCTAAAGCCTTTGCATTGATGCACGTTAAAATTGTTAGTAATATGTGGTAAGGACACCTATTTGTGGGAAGTTATTGCAAGTGAACAAAACTTTTCACTGATGTCATTATAGGATGTCAGTTTAGAACTATTCACATTCACAGGATTGGTTCTGAGTTAGAATTACACTTTTAAAGTTTTAAACATGAAACAGAACTATACAGGGGGTAGCACAATCAGAGCCTTTGTGACTTGTTAATCTTCCTTGACACTGATATAGAATTCCCTTCAGCAAGATATATTTTTAAAATTACCAATAAGGCTCTGTATGCCCCAAAAATATGGGAGCTGCATTGCTAGTCTGTAGTTCCTTAGGGTGGGGAAAGCCTTGGTTTGCATGCCCAAGTAAGTCAGTCAGTTTTATAGCAACTTCTATCCTCCTGAGCCTGAGCACTCTTATTGCTAAGCATCCATAAAATTTATGCCTAGAGTAATTTTTTTTCCATCTGTTCAGTTTGAGTGGAGAGCATTTGTTAAACTGTGTTTGTAGGGATGTTCACAGTGAAATGCATGCCCACCCTGATGTTAGGCTGGTTAACTGGTCTTTTTAAACACAAAGCTGATATTGTTAGATGGCACAGAGCTTGAACAAGTACAAATATGAGACATCACTGTTTTTTCTTTTCTTATAAAATTGAGTGCTCTTTCCCATTCTTGTTCTAAGAAGAGCGAAGAAGACTAACTGCTCACTTAGAATAATTAGTAGTTGAAGTCCACCTGTCAATTGCTTAAAGTTAGATTAAGTCCAGTCTTTGCAGTCTGATACTTTTTCAGATTCAAGAAGCCAGAGCCATGTAAACATTGAAAGTAATTATGTCTCTTTCTCCTCCTGTTCTTCCTTTCTTCCCCCCTTTCCTTTCTGATGTTAGTTATTATAGAAAAGGGTTGACTTGAGTTTCAGAGAGTCTGCCAAAAAGCCTCTGGCATTCCCTGAGGGATTGAATTTTACATTCTTCAGCAAACAATGTCTGTCTCCAGAAATGCAAGAGGAAAACACTGTTTTTCTTTTTAATCTAATATCAGTGTCTAAGCCTAATGGAGCTCTGATTTTATTTTTTTTTTTTATTTTCAAGCCTGGGGAACATCATGTGTTGATATTAGTATGTGCCTTTTTAAACTTAATTTGTTATCTTTAAGCAGCTGCTAAAGTGTAAACAAGTTGTTTTTCTCTTCTGCATTAAAAAAAGGCTCTTTACTTATCCAAAAACTCCACTGCTATTCTACTTATTGGGTTATGATAGCAGCAGTGAAAAAACATTTTGAATGCAGCAAATGTTTGGTTTATTTCAAAACCTTTCTAAAGTACAAATCAATGGTTTCTTTTCAGCCTTTTCTTTGCTGGTAGAAAATTAAATCAAACCAGTCAGCCAGGAGATAGTAACATAAGAGGTTGTAATTTTTTTCAAGAGTAATAAAGAAGGGATTTCATATTTCTGACAGTGATTTTATATATAAAATTCATGTACAGTCTAGATTTTAAAAGGGATCTCGGTTGAGCGTGTTAAAGGAGGTCTGATATCGCAGAGGAACAGGAAGTATAAAACTATTCCTTTCAAGGTAAGGCTAGCTGTAATATGGCCTTTTGGGATTATTTATATACAGCATATATACAAATCTCCCTCTTTCTCTGCATTACCCCAGCTCTATATTTCCCTGCCAGACCACAAAGACTTTCCAAATATAAAAATAAAAATAAATAAAAATAAATAAAAATAATAATTAAAAAAAAAAAGGGGGCAGGGGAGAAGGGTGGTTTTAAACATTTTGCATACAGACAGCAGCAGCAATGTCTGCATGTGTGCAGGGAGGGAGTGCACCAGGAGACTTTCAGGACTGAGGCTGTTTACCATCTCCCCTGGCTATGCCCCATCTCCAGCAAAACCACTGGCACCAGATATGACTAGATTGCTAAGAGCACTCCTTGAAATGTACAGGATGTATACATCTTGAAATCCTCTTTGGACTCTCATAGGAAAACTCCACAACTAGGAAAACTATCGTGTTTCTGAATTATTCCGTACAGCCCTCCAGATTTTTTTTTTTTTAATTTGCTTTGGTTCCTTTCACGTTTTTAGCTTGAGTTTCACTTGTTATGCAACTTTAAAGTAATGTCATTTGCTTAGAAACCCGTGATGCACACAAAAGGATATGTACAAAGGTATGTTTTAGGACTGAACTGCAACTTACACATCTCCTTTAGTTAGATGCGTATAAAGTGTTGCTCAGGAGTCTTCTGGCAACTCAAGCCCAAGATGTGCTTGCTCAGCCTGGCACTGTTTAAAGCCACCAAAGGACTGTGCAGAGCTCTGTGCAAGCAATTTGTCCCCCATCTGGTGGGCAGAGGGCTCTGAAACAGAGGGCACTTCCGGGTGTCTCCTCTCTTCCACAAGATTCGTTCAGAAAATTGTTTTTGTTCTGTACAGATTTTTATTCCCTACTCTCCAATGTCTGGTTTGAATACGTTCAGTAGGACATTCAGCCCTGGTGCTCCTCACCACAGCTTTGTCCGGTCCCTGCTCATGTGGATGTCTGTTCTGGAATGAATGGGTGTTCACATACTTGTTTTATGTTTATTTTGGAGAATAAAGGGGTTAAAGAACTGTGCCTTATGATGCAGTTAAAGGCAGCTTTTTAATGAAGCCAACTCCCTGAAGAAGCTTTGTGTCCTGCAGGTTGCTTAGAAGGTGGTAGGGAAAAACGTGACACCAGCTGCAAATTTCTTGGGATCTCCCAACTCTTGAGGCAGAGTGTGTGTGTGTTTAGGGTGTAAGGGAAATAAAACCTCTTGCCAGGGTCTACCTCAGGAGTGAGAGGAAAGAAACCACTGTAGGGCTCAAATGAGCCACCTGAACAGTGGTGTGATATGTCACAGGATCTGCCCTTTGCTACTGAACTAACTATTCTTCTTTTGGTCACCTGAGATATTTCCTGTACTTAAGCCTTCCTAGGTCTCTTCATGTGCCCTGCTGGAAGCACTGTGAGTTTCAATTGCTATATATTCTACTCAGTAGAAGATACTTAGCATGCTTTAGAAGAGCAAAATAACATGCCCTAGTGAAGTAGGAGCTATTTTAAATATCAGAAATATAGGTAGACTGCTATAATTTTAGCAGGAATATGTTGCAGCATCAGGTACAAAATGTGTCGAGTGATGTTTATTTTTTTATTTTTTTTTTTTTCCCTAAAGTGATGTTTTTTCCCCCCACATAAACAAGACCTCACCAACTGGGCATTGTTTGCCTCTCAAAGGTGTAACAAAACATACAGTTTTGCAATTTTGCCTGTATTACAAACTGTTAATGAGATGGATAACACTCAATACGAAAACTACTAAAACTGTAGATGTTTAAAAGGCACTTAATCACTGTATTTTCTGGTACTCATCCTGTTTGCCATTTTGGAAAGAGTTATGGAGAGGAGGCTTAGCAGATGCCAAGCTATCCTGAACAGAGCTGACCACTCCAGCTTGATCCTGCATGCCCAGTTCAGTTCTTCTGAGATTTTACAACCTCAGGATAGTGCTGCAGAAACCAAGCAGGCCAAGTGATTTAATAAGTCGTTTTCTCCCCTCTGAGCCTCTATGGATTTCATCTCACAGTAGAGGGCACTGTGCAGTTGGAGTTCATCCTCTCAAGGAACTGTAGAAACTCTTGGTTTCCTGAAGGCACAGAGATTCCAGGGTGCTCTTCAAATTTATATTTTTAGCTCTGTTTGCTGCTTATGCTCAATTGACGTAGTTGATATAGTTATATTTTGCTCCAGCTCTTGCTTTGGTTCCTAATGGATTATTTTTTCTACTCTTTGTCTCCTCTGCTGCCATGCATTGTTGTTTAACTGCACTGTTCCATCCCAGATATGGCTATATTTTAGTGGTCAGCCAGTGGATTGCCATATCAAGTATTTAGCTAAATGCTTTGCGGATCTTTCTGTATGCAAAGAGCTCCATTGAGACTAAGAGGATATTATTATTCACGATGTGGTGACTAGTTTCACACATGGCTGAAGCAAAATAAATCATCAGTGTTTTTAACAAAACAGTGAGTAGACCTCTTGTTGACCACAGCATATTTGTGGTCAGCAAAGAAAGAGTCTTTTATAGCTATTAATGTGCTGCCAAGGTGCTTTAGCTGAGATTTTTGCCCTAAGGGAGGTGGGCTTCCCATACCACATATTCATGTTTCTCTGCTAGGCCCCTTTCCAGAGCCCTACCCTTACAAAGTGATTTGTTACAAAAATCCAGTCCTGAAGAGGGAACCAGGTTACTGAAAGAAGTGATGCAGATGAATATTGCTCAGATGCTGAATCTGATAAGAAAATAAGCAATGGCCTTGACTGTTCAAACAGCAATTTTTAGTTCTGAGCAGATGCATGCAAAAAACCCTAGTGATATGTCAGCATTTCTGTTATGCACAGAATATTAAAACCTGAAGGTTTGAAGAAAGCCCAAGTGGTAGATATCTGGCATCACACTGATACTCCAGGTGTTTGTGCTTCCCTTTCTGAGCATTTAAACTGGTGTTCAAATGTTTTTTCCTTGGTCTGTTTATTACACAGCAAAGGGAATGGCATTGGTCAGGTGTGGCATCATCTCATTTAACACCTGTACATTTGTACCTGACTTCCTTGTAACAACTTGGGACAAAACACAGTGATGTCTTATGCTGAAGGTCCTGCTGAGCAGTGACAGAGCCAATACTGGTTCTTCTGTGCTTCCTCTCATCACTGTGCAGAAGTAAATGTGAGCTGTTCAGCCATCTGGCCAAATGAAAGTCCTACCAGAAATTCTGAATGCTTTTCCAGTCAAAAAGCAGGAAGTTTGAACACATTGAGATGTGGTTTCAAGGGCACAAATGAAATGTGGTTTCTACTAAGAACAGCAAGAAGGAAAGATCTAAAGAAGCACATAAAGAGAAGAGTCATGGGCGGTATGAGGAGAGGGAAGGAATATAAAATAGGAAAGCTATTTTCCATAGCATATCATTATGTAAACCAAAAGCAGAACCTTTGCTTTAAAGGCTTACATTTGACTAAAACATGTTTCTTGACATGCCATTTACAAAAGGGCCTAATCTGATCTCAGTCCAGTGTAAAAAGAAACAGCTCCACTGAACACACTGAAAGCTCAATGAATTCATGGGAGGGAAAACTTCTGTGAAATAAGCAGGGTCCTCCTTACAAACATACCTAAACTATCTTAAGCTCTCCAGATGCAGTTCTAAAGCTGCGTATCTGCAAACAAGAAAAACAAAAATGCAGATAGTTTATTGAAGACATTTCTCAGCTTCTTGTGTATTTATAAATAAACTTGGATTATATTTGTAAGGCATACAGAGTGCACTCCATGTTTACTTTGCTGTCCAGCTTTCAGTTTTCACATGAAACAAATGGTTTCCAGCATCTCTAAACTACATTAGAAGCATCCAATGTCTGATTTTATTTAAAGACACTAAAGTCTTGATGACTATTAGTCCTGATGTATTCTGTGTTCTACCTATGCTGGCCAGATACAATCCAATTTAGACATAATGTGACTGAGTCATCATCCACAAAGATGTATCCAGATTAGTGTACTTGATCTCTTTTTTAGGACAGTTACAGCTCACAAAAAGTTATTGAATAGAAAAATTTTTGTCTGAATAAATGCCTATGTAGAAATACTTTTGGTATTTCTCTTAAAAATTTCATGCTGCATCTGTGTCCTCCACAGGTGATTATGTCCTGTATGGCATATGAGGTGCTGGCCATTCTCTGGAGAAACAGGGATTGATTATCATTTTAAAAATGAAATTCAGCTGAAGTAATCAGATCAGATTTGATTTCCTGCGGCAAATATGCATGTTTCACAAACTGTAAAGTACAGTAAAGCCTAAAAGCTAATTTCCCTAAATCTTCCTGGGATTCTCTCTATGCCTGTATGTATTGTAATGCCAGCCATCATCTTCATCATCTTGGGGTTTTTCTTTTCAACTTTGGGGATAAGCACCAAGTATCAAAATGGACATAATTTGGTAACGGCTAATAACAGAGTTCCTGCTGAAGCAATTGTATTGGTTGTTATTGATCAGAAATTATATATGATAATAAGAGAGCAGATAATATTTGATAATATTTTCCTGTGGAGGAAGTGTCATCCTTTTTGTTGTTGCAATACCAACTTCATGTAAATGTAACTAGCTCTGCTATAAAAAAAAGTGAGAAAGTTTTATGGGTTATAGTTTTCATGTATAAACAGATCCAAGTGCCAATTTGTGCCAGTTCCTTTATCTATCATGCTGCTTTCTCCTTCTTTCTATACTAAAATGGAAATTTTTTTGAGCTTTTGTAGAAGTTGCCGCACTTTTTTTGCAGGACAACAAGGATGATGTCTTGGGGAGTAACCTGAAGTTAGTTCTGGGCACTTGGATGCCAGTTTTGCTGCAGGATCTCTCTGGTGTAGGACAAGCATTTTACACAACCCTGTTCGTGGGTCACTGCCTTGAAAGGAAGGTATTGCTTTTCCATTTCAGGAATGTTTTCTCAGTAAAGGACATTAGTAAAGGCTGTGTGTTAAGGTTCTATAACGGTCTGAATATTTAGCAGGATTTCACTTCTCTTGCCTTCTCCATGTTAAAATCTTAGAAATATGCATTAGTTGTTTCAGGGGAAAATTAGTACTGAAGGTCTCTGAGTTGCTATGACGGTTATGAAACTTGCTCACAATTACCAGAAGTGCCTCATGAGGAACATTTAGCTGAGCTGGGAAACTTCTGAAATTTGCAGAACTCACTCCCACGTGCAGCAGTTTGGCTCTTCTTCAGAGAGCAGGGCTTTCTACAGCAGTGATGCTGAGCATCACCTTCCTCCTCCCCCTCCTCCTTGTCCTCCTCCTCGCCTGCAGAGGCTGAGCATGCCACAGCAAGTGCCTTCCACTTTAAGACATGAAAAGCAATGTTGGCCAGCAAGGCAATCTCATTTTATCAATAAAAGCAGGGTGAGAGGCCATGTTAGGATATAACAAACCTGACCTTTCTGTTCATAGGTACCAGGCTGCTCAAGCCAGCCACAGATATTTTAGCTGGTATTTTTGTCTAGGCCAAGCTGCTCTTGAGAAGTAAAGATTGTTTATGAAACCTCCACTGAAAGCAGGTGTTGCAGACATCCCATTAGTAACCTTTGACTTACCTTCCCCTTTGAAACTTTTCATCCCAAAGGACTGACATTTCAAAGGCCCCCCCTTTTTTTTTGTGTCCCTCCAAGTTTGCATATTGTAAACATTTTTCTTCTCTGCTCTGATGGAACAGAGCCAAAAATCTGCACAATGGGGGAACTAGATGTTAATGAGCGGAGATTGTGGGAAAATGTGTACCGGGCTGCCCTGCCTGACCTGCATGATAATGCTACATTTAGCACATTCTTTTCCATTAGTGTAGCAGGCCTTGAAATGGTAGCAAACAACATGTATTGTGAAGGTTTGTTTTAAAGAAAGTTGCTTTCCTAGGAGAGTGGAAATAAAAAAAATATTTATTGTGTAGAGTTGGCAGAAGTATAGCTGGCTCTGGAAATATTTATGCACAAACAGTGGTGTGAAATTATATATTTTTCTTCACATTTTTAGTAAAATTGCTCTGTGTGAAGGTTTACATTGTGTAAAACCCACAGATTATGTATGAGCTCATACTGAATCAAGAAAGTTTGCAATCTATGGCATTTAGGCACTGATGAAAAAAAAATTGCTCTTGGATCAGTTAGGACAAAAAATATTCTCACACTTTGGCATCTTCTAAATAGAGGGGGTTTTTTCACTCTGGCTGTGTTCACAACCCCTTTTTAATGTGTTTATGTCAGTGGAGTTCTGTTTGTACAAAATGCTCCTGAAAAATTAATTTTGGCTCCTCTGAGCCAAGCTTCATTTAATCATAAAACAAAATTTATGTCTCGACCATATGAAAATCATTAGGGGCAAAAGGATTCTGAGAACATAAACAACACCATGTGACTTAGACACCCAATTGCACAGCTTGAACCTATCAAGTGGTGAACATATTAAAATGCTAAAGAGAACACTTACAGTCAGCATTTGGTGTGCAATGAGTAGGGAGAAATTTGTTTGCACAAAACCTCTGACTAACAAAGATGAGTACCAAAGGAATTAATAACAAAAGACTGACTGTAGATAATTTCTGAGCAGAGAAAGGGATTAAATCAGTTTAAAAAGCTGTTTCTTGCAAAACTTTTACCCAGATAATTTTTTAATTATCCTTTTACACGTCCAACTTTGCTCTTTCAGTTAAGGCAAGAGTAACTTGTGTAGTAAAAATTTCATCCAAATGTGAACTGTTTACAAATGACATTCCAGATCCTCATTGGGAAATGCTTATTTCTTCACAGTCAAAGACTCCTAAAGAGCTTTCTATGGGGAAAGAGACTTCCACTCATTACCTTAAAAACAACACTCTTATCTCCGCTGTGGAGTGTATATGGGCTCTGAGCCATATTTTGTGAAGGACAAAGCAAATTCTTTAGCAAAACATCTGCGAGATAAGAGCAGCATTCCTTAGAATAGGTTTCCTGATGAAAGAGATGCCAAAGTCTTGTTTCCAAAAGTACTTATATGTTAAATCAACCACTGTCTGTACTAGTTCTGGTTCATGCTTTCAGGAGCAATGTCAAACCCAGGCTAACACCGAAAATACAGAGCTGGTTAACAAGATGCTCTGGGGCTACTCAAATCAGTTTACCTTCTGCAGTGTAAAAGGAAAGAATGAAGTGTCAATCTTATTTTCGTGAATGTTTAAGATGGCATGAGATGTGTATGTGGCCAGCTGATAGGCAGTCTCTGTGCCAATTAGGAAATAGGTTTCTTTTCTCACTAACGCTATCTTTGTGCCAAGAGCAGAGTGTGATTTCAGCAGCTGTGCCCGCAGAGCTGCTCAGGGCAGCTAAAGGGTGATGGCCTGAAGCCTGTGCACTAAAGAAGATGTTTATATGCTCTTGCTCCAGCAGGAAGGGATTCACAGAAATACACTCCTAATCTATCCTGCAAAACCAGAGCATGGCATTGAGAAAGGAAACATGGTAAAAGGGATTGAGTACAAATTTATTGTTTGTTCATAAAAGCCCCTTCAAGATAAACTCTGTGCAGAGAAGTTCCAGGGCTGGAAGGCTGTGTCTGAGGCCCTGGGTTTAGTAGAGTCCTTGCTGTTTATTCTGGAGAAATCTTCATGATCCGAGTGGGTATCTATTACCAAGCTTTCAGTTTCCATTTTTCATTCTTTGTCTTCCATGCCTGTTGCTATGGTTCCAGGTTTCTGATGTCCCCTACTGCTTGGTGTGGTGACTGCAGAACATGTCTGTCTTGTCAAATATTTCTGCATAATGGTTTCAACCAAGCCGTGGCACACGGTTATGGCAAGCACCGACGTGGTGACCTTGTTTATTGAAGCATTGTGCTCGTTCTCAGTTAAACTTTGGCTCATCTACATTTCTCATGGAGCTGTACCTTTGTCACATGCCTTCTGTTTGCTTGTCTTCCTCTTCATTGCAGTCGAGGGATGTTGGGGTCTGTGTTTTGGGAACTTCTCCAAGTGAGAGTCAGTGAGTTGCACTGTAGCTGGAAACAGGAAAGCAGGAACACTGGGTCTGTAGTGAAAGAGGAGGGATCTGGAAAATTGCTTATTCTTTTCATCTTCATTTAGTTCCTGCCAGGTGCTATCTATGTGTGGCTTTGATTTTAGTTTTTTAGATGGAATTCTGCAATTTGTAGACCATCACATCACAGCTTATATATGATGATTATGCCTGGACAGCTGATGAGTGTATCCATCCTACCACCTTGCTGGTCATACATTTATATTCTTGCTTTCAAAGCCCTGCAGAATATTTTTTTATCTTTGCTCTTTCTTCATGAATCAGTGCTTCACTGTCTGAAATTCCCATATTCTATATGTGAGTGCCGTAAGAGATTGCTTCCAGCTCTGCCAACGCACATTAGATTTGGCTTCTTCCAGTCAGTACTAACTTCTTCCTGAGAAATTGTCATCATTCAGACTAAATGTTGCAGGGAATCAGATAATATTGCAGGCCTGGGTCTTTCCCGGATTGGTTTTGTTGGGCAATAGAAGGTATTCACTCTGCTTTCCCACAAGCATTTGAGTGCTCACACTATTCAAACCTGGAAGAGTTATGAAAGTTTTCAGCAGCAGTAGCCTGCCCACACCCATGCTCCTCTAAAAAAGTTGAATGAAGAGTTATGCTCAAATTATTTCAAGTTGTTCTTGCTAAAACTTCAGGACTCATCTGGCAAATGTGAAGTTTATTCAGAAAAACTATAGCTATTAAGAAAGGATTTGAGCACAAGATAAAACATGAATCTGGATAAGAATCAACAAGAATATATTTAGGTACTTTTCCATGTAGGTCTTTACACAGTTGATGTCACGTCATCTTTTTGTTTCCTATTCTGCTGTAATCTTAAAGACATTTGCTATAGATACTTTTCAAATATTTATTTGGTCCCTTCTGATATCTTTCTCTCTCTAGATTTTTTAATAGAGTTCCCAAAATCTCTTTACTGAAAACAGTACTGGTGTTCCCATTGTACAAATTATGAGGTGAGTTACAGAGAACAACTTTCCAATTTCACAAAAGAAAAACTGTGCCAATGTAGTACAGTCATCCTTATTTTCCACATCACAGGGTCTTCTTGCAAATGGAGGAGGTAATTTCTTTTGAGACAGTGATGTTTCACAGAGTGAATGCAGCTCTTCTCTCATGCTAAGAAATTTAAGCTTTTGAAAACCTACTTACTGCCAAAAGACTTCTCCTTCAAGACTTTTAGCTGTGGCTTATCCTCTGTTTAAAGTCTTGTCCAGCTGTGCTTTATAAATATCTCTTAGCTGATAAATGAATTATTTCCTTCAGTTAAGCTTTCCATATTGCTGAGCAGAGTTTGCAAATGCACACTTTTGCAGTAGACTTAATAGTTTTCCAAACTGGTTTTCTTATGATTTTATACTTGGTATTTATGCCCTGTATATTTTTAACTTGCTGGCATAATTTTGGCCCAATTTGGTGAAGTGTTGTCAATCACTGTTGCAAGATATAGGGAAGAATACTAGAAAATAATGTCTTGCCATTTTTAATCTAAGAAAACAGCTCTGTTGCTGATCTTGCTGGCTGTCTAACAGATGGGCCAGAGTCCCATGAGAAGACAGCCACTTCCTTGCATAATAAACAAAGAAGAAGTTGTCTGCAAGCCATTAGTGTATTGTAAAGTTAGATGCAATGTCTTGATATTGTCAGAATGTGTTCCTCAAGCACATTTCTTTGACATTCTGTCATAAGTCAGACACAAGACAGCATTAAATCAAAACTGAAACTTTAAAAGGCTACCAGCTGTTTAATTTTTCCAACAAAAGAACCCCAGTAAAAATATCCTCCATTTTCTAAATGTCGATAACCAACAAATAGACAAGGATTGAGTAGGGTATTTGATAGAAACGAGATCATTTGGCCTATGTGACACATTACCAGGATGCAGTGGAGATGCCTGTGTAATATTATTCTTGCTTGAATTATGAACTGGTTATTGAATAGTGGAAGCTTATGAAAATCCTGGCTGGTCATTACATTAGAAATGGGTTTTTGTGATGGGACACCTAAGGAAAATTATAAGACCCACAGAAATTTACTGTGTTTCTCTTAAGAGTATTTTCTCTTATATTCAGAAGATGACATATTGCTTATACATAAAACTCTGTTTCTGGACACTTTTCATAAGAATTTTCACTGAAGTAGAAATAAGAAACAAGTGTCATTTTCAGAAGAAATAGCTTTTGTGGTGAAATGGATTTCCCACCTTTTAAAAAAAAATCAATACATATAGGTGTTCCAATATTGAACTGGAAATTAGTCTTTCTTTTTGGTTCTGCCAGAAAAAAAAAAATTGTGCAGCTGTCAAAAAATTTTTACCCAATTACTCATGGCAATTCTGGCACAAAAAAAAAAAAAGAAGATAATCAGTTCCCAGATGTATAATTCTGTTTAAGCCTGTAGGACATGAAGCTGCTAAGCAATATGCTACTTACGCAGTTGCCCTGACAGGTCTTAAGACCTTCCCACTAAAATTTCATGTCTAAGTTAGATGCAGAAATAAATTCAGTTATCTGAGAGAGGAAGAAAAATAGGTACACCCTATCTCAAAAGACTGAGGTGATGATCCCTTTTTTTTATCTTAACACTAAAAAGGGTTAAAAGCTAGAAATAAAGCCTTTCACATGGCCACTGGTAAAGTCTTTTAAGGAACTACTGTAAACTGAAGAATTGACAAAATCCAATGAATACTACAAATACCACTGCATTCTGATTCTGTTTGACTTTTATCATAGTTGGACAACTTGTATTTCTGTTTCTGCAACACATTATCAGTAGAGACAATTTCAAGAGAAGATATACTGAAATTAATGTGAGTCCTATGTCACAGTTGCCTTTTCTCAGCTTTAGAGTGAGTGTAATTGGTCCAACTTAAGGGACAAAAAAAATGAAAAATAAAGAGGGATTTTTCAGAAAAATCGGTAATATCTGCAATTTATATTCAGATTATGTGAATGAATATGTGGTGTACTACATATCTCCTGAAGTGTTCTGGCTTATAGGATTGGTAATTGTGTACATAATACTTTTGTCACCTTGCCTCCTCTTTGTTGTTCACAGGAATAAAATGTAAAATTTTATTAGTTGGCTAGATGGTAAAAAACTCTAAGCATTTACAAGAAGTATAAATGCTGAAATGTACCTTGACTTGTTCATTGCTTGTAACTCAGCTTGGTTTTGTTTTACCCCATATGCTGTTTTATTTCATTCCAAAGATGTAGGGAGCAAGTTACTAGATCATCATAAGACAGATGCAGTGTTAATGTTTATGTTAACTAGTGAAATTAAATGCCCCAGATGTGTTATGGGAAACCCCTGTTTAACCTGGGGTCATATGATAATTATTAGAAAGCTAATTTTAAAATATCCTCTAAATAATCTCCCATCTCTGTCAATTGCTTTCTTTCTTTACTTGTCACTCTTAGGAAATCAAATGAAACCCGCTCCTCTACAAAGGCTATGTAACCTGTGGAAGTAATAATGCCACATTTATAAATACCAAAGAGTATCACTGAGAAGAAGTGTCTCATTCCATTGCTCAGTCATTATCATAGAAAATCAAAGTGTTTACAAAGGACTTCAGGACAGTTCTTTGGGATATAAAACAGAGCCAGGGGGCTTCAGGCAGGGTTTTGATGCTTTGAAGAAGCTTTCCAGTGTATTTGAAACAGTATAAAGAATAGTAACTTTTTCTTAATCCTCTCTTTGAATAAAACAGTGACATTCCAAAGGCTGAGGCAGTTTCGAAAATATAACTAAGCTAAACCCCTTTAGCTTTGCATTGTGCTAATTCTGTGGGATCATACGTAACCAATGGCTAAAACAAATAACTGGATCAAGATTTGTGCCTCTAGTTTAGCAGGTTCATACTTTGAATCAAGCCAACCCTGAATATTTTTTTCCCTCCTTGATTCCTGCTAGGAAGTTCCATGAAAAGCACAATGCATCAGCTCTTTTCATCAGGGCTTTTTAGGTCCTGGAAAAAGTGAACAAAAATATTCAGGCTGCTCTGTTTTTAATGAAGGTCATGGCACTGCATTTGTGTCTGTTATTTTCTTTAATAAGTTTGTATCCCTTTTAGTGTAGACAGGGAAAAATAGAGCTAGAATTCATGGATTTGCTCCAAATAGGCCACAAAACAAGAGTTTAGTAAGACAAATTCTTTTAAAATAATATCATTGCAACATTTGTCTCCTCAATATGTAGAATAATTCCTAGTATTCCTTTATTATTTCTAAGGTCTTATGTCAGAGGAAAATGATGACTTCCATCATGAAATCAAAAGAAAGGAAAACTCAACTGACTCGACTCCCTTGCTGTGGCAGACACCTACATCACTGTAATGCTTTTCACAAATCTAATGTCCTTGCTAGAAAGTCGGGCCAGAACCCCACTGCTCTAACAGTTTCAAACATTCTCCTGCTACATTCAAACTGTTTCAAACATTCTCCTACTTTTCAATTGCACTGGTGGCTGTGCTGAACTCTTTGCTGCCTTCACTACCAAGCACACACAAAATAATTGAACACATGCATGCTTGGCCTACATTTTGGGAAGTTAATAAACCAAGTTGTCTTAATTTTCTCTCACAAGAGAGGCTATCTCTTTCTCTTATCATCTCAATAAACCTTCTTTGTATGTTTTCCAGTCTTTTACATTTCTTGAATGTCAGTGATGAAAATTTATATGCATGGCCTCAGGTGCATTAATACTAGGGTATGGTGCAATACTTTCAGTAATTCCCTTTTCTACTTTGCCTGAAGCCTTGAGAAGTTGCATTTGCTTTTTTTAAGTGCTGGCTATGGACAAATACCATGCTTATTTTCCTCCTTTGTTGCGTAAATCGCAGTGTGTGAGCTTGGAAGGGAAATTCTGTTTTTCCCTTGCTGATATATTGCTGTCCATGCAGCTGAATGCTGTTAAGATCATTCCTGTGCAATACTCCTGCCTTCCTCAGCAGGGACACAGCTCTCCGGCTTCATGTGATGAATAACTTTGAATTGAGCATTTCTATTGATTGTTTCCAAAGTCAGTAATGAAAGTATTAAATACATGCTGCTCCAGACAAAGGTTTTTAGATGCACATCTAATAATAATCTTCCAGTCCTTCAGGTTTCTGCTTTGTTGTGTTTTGGGTTTGTTTTTTTTTTTTCTTTTTTTTTTAATATCATCAGTTCTTATTTGGTTTGTTATCTCTATTGAAATACTGGAACTAATATTCACCTTCTCAGTACTATTTTTTTCCCTTGGAAACAAATCTGATGATTTTATGTAAGACAGATAAATTCCTTTTTCATATAGCTGTGTATAGCATACTTTTGGCATACCTTTGACAAACCTCAGGTGTGTTTTATTCTGTTTTCCTTTTATCTTGACGGGTCTTTAATTTAACCTTACTATTTTTTCCTAGGTTCTAGTATTGAGTAATAGCCCATGATGGCACCTGTGATTGCTCAGACCACTTTTTTCCCACTCTGGAATGTAATTCTCTAATTGTGTAGTAAGAATACAGTGGTATGAGTTCAGCTTTTTTGTATGGAGATTCCTTGGTGTTTATTGACTTCAGGACATTTAACTCTGAGCTTTTCTTTCATTTCTGTTCATATTAATTACTTTTCCTTGTGTGCAATTGTTCAACATCATTAGACAATGAGCTGCACCCAACAGCAATAACAAGATCTTTGTGAGTAATTTCCCAAATATCATAATTAAAATCTATGTTTCATTAAGTTCCAAGTATTATGTTAACTCCAGATAAAGGGGGGGATTTTCACAGTCACAGACGGGATTTAGACATCAAATCTCACCCTTTCACCTTTAGAAAGTCTTCCCACAAAAATCTATATGATTTCTGAACTATTGTTTCTCAGAAGGCAGAGAGTAACATAAGGAGCAGCTACCTCTGACTTCTTTTAATACCTGCCAGCTCTGTAGTACCTCTGGTTTTTTTCTTTGGGGCTTCAGTAATTAGAGCTGTGTGAAGTTTCACACATAGAATGGAACTGGATGATTCTGGAATCTAATCAGGTCAAAGGCTAAATTCCTCTGGTGTGCAACATTACCCTAGGCTGAATTATAGCTCTGTAAACCGGAATGGTTAGATCCTTAATTAACTTGTTAATTTATTCTTTTTTTTTTTTTTTTTTTTTTTTTTTTTTTTGCAGTAGATAAGGAATCACCACATCACACAACTGTCAATTTTGTATCGCTACTGACATCTTTTGCCCACGCCTGGATCGCAGGACGTGTTTCTATGCTTTGTTGCAATATCCCTTTGCTTTCCTAATTGCAGGAGGGTATGTGGATGACATAAAGCATCCCACAGCCTTGGCCCAGCAGCCTGATCCACTGCTGACATAAAGCAGTGTGGCTGCCTAATTGTGTGCTCTGTGAATGTGGCCCCAAGTGAGACAGTCTCACTGCAAGTGGTAACCACCGGTCTAAACTGGGATGTGTAAGCTGGCATGCTTGATTTAAATTGTATAAACTGGTTATGGCCTTGACCTTGCCATGAGATTTACAACCTCTGATCGTGCAAATCAGGGTTCTTAGAAGAATCAGATGGTAAGGAAGCTTTGCAGATAAGTACACACTTGGGCACAAGTTTTAAACAACCTCTGTGTAGAATTCCACTTTGCGCCAAGCGCCTGGAGAGTTGGATACCCCTTTGTTGCATGCTTTCTAAAGTTAATATATTTAAAGTATTGAAACCTTCCCTTAAGATTTATATGTCCTTCCAAAGGGCACCAGTGAATAGGCTTAGGAAAGCCTGGCATGCTTTCATCCTGGCTCTGGCAAAGGCCATGGATAACTGGGTCTGCAGTTTGAAAATGCAACACTCCCCCTTTTCCCAGATGAGAGTCTCAACAGCTCTCTTTAGTTTGGCAGTCGATCATTCCTATCAAGATGAAGTTGCCTTTGGCCAAGCCTCTGGGATCTCTGCAAAGCTTTTCTCAGCCACAAATCATTTCTTCATTCAGCATGTCACTTGACATGTTTGGTGTTATAAATTAGTTCAAGAGGGTGGACACCCATTTCACCTCCTCACCAAGGGCTCAGTTCTCATGTTTTCTGAAGCTATTTATTTTTGCTTTAGGGGACAGTGCAGTTTTACTCTCTTACTGCGCTATCAAGAGAACAAGTCCCTTTGAGCCAAACACCTGCTTTCCTTTTAGAAAGAATGATGGGGAAATGCCTTTTGAAAAGCCTCTATTAGCTACTTTCTTAATTTACAAAATGTCTCCTATTACTCAGATCCCCAGACGTTTAGTCAAAAAGTATAGTGGACCAAAGTAAAAAAGAAAAGGAAAAACAAAGTGCCACCTCTCTCTTGCCACAACAGGGGCAAAACCATGGCAATGTGCCCTCAAGGTTACCAGACCTTTATTCTCTCATGGAGTCAAAATCCAGAAGCAAGTGGTCTTCACTAAGGAAACAATAGGTTACCTGGGAGGCTTTGCTGGCCAGTGCTTGCAAGTTGGGAACCATTTGAGACACACTGAACATTACTTCTCCCTTCAGGCTCCAGTCCCCTCATCCATACACTTCACCTCAAGCTGAACACAGAGACGGCTGCACTTGTTAGAAAGTGCCCAGGATATTCATGGGGGCTTTGACCTGCCATGATTTCATGCTTCTGCACCACTTTCTCTTCGCCAGCATCAAAAGAAAGATGGTACAAAGCCTTATTCTTATTCTTAGCTCAGTGTTAAACACCTGAATGTCATTAAACTCCTAATTATCTTTTTTTTGTTTTGGTTTTTTTTTTTTGTTTGTTTGGTTTTTTTGGGGGGGGGTGGGGCAGAATTACACCCTCAATTCTTTTTTTCCCACAGGTTTTAAGGTGGCAATTAGCAGAGATAACATGACTGTTCTGAATAGCATTACCACAATCTCTGGATATGCCATGTACTTCTGTCCATCTCTCTTGAGTGGTGTCTTGCAGTGCCACAGGGAAGAGCTGGCTTTGTTGATAGTGCCAGAAATTTTTTGTTACATATTGCCAGAAACTGACCCTAACAGATCATGTTCTATGGACTAAAGAGCACAAACACTCCAAGCATACCTGCAATGGGTTTGACTACAATTTAAGCTGTTGTGACCTCAATTACTTTGTCATTGAAACTGTGCATGAAGAGCTCAGTCACACACTGCAGCTGCACTGCACTGCTCAAACAAACAGGGGAAAAGATATTTCTTGCTACCAAATGGTTTATACCCTTGAGTCATCCTGCTTCTAGTTTCTTATCTTGGTCTAATACGTGCAGAATGGTGTGGTCTAATTTGTTTCTAGTCTCACATTCTAAGGCCAGCACAGGACAGGGACATGACCGTAACAGTGACTTCTGTGCCCAAAGCTGCTGCTCTTCAAGCAGTGTTGATCAGTTTTGGCCCTGGCAGACAGCCTGTGGCCCATGAGCCACAGCACAACCCTCAGTGCTGCATTCACACTGCTTCCTGAATCTACCTAAAACGAGTCCCCTCTGAGACCAGGTTGCTGCATCTTTTTGCATTGGCCTCTCAGCTGCTGTACATCCATCTGTTGGTGGAAAAAAGAAAGGCAGCATCATCTTCAGATCAGATGATTTTTTTTTTCCCAACTCAGTCCAGATTTGGGAATTATTTAGAAGTCACAGGAATATCTATAAAGAAATTACCTTGACTAATGGTGGGTTTGCCTTGTGTGTTGGGGGTTTTTCCTTGTTTTGTTTTGTTTTGTTTTTTCCTTCCCATGGTAATGAGTAAATTCTATCAGTCCCCAAATGTGCAAGATTCAGATGCAGGTCTCAGGTCAGGGTGAACTGGGGCAAGAACTGAGGTTTAGTTCTTCCTATCACAAGCAACTCAACTATCCCAATCTGGAGACTACTGACAACTGTGTCGGGAATTTTTCAAGTTATTCTGTCTTGAAAAGAGTTTTTAAAAAAATTAAAAAGGTGTGTCAGCTTTCTAAATAAAATATACAGATTTTAGGAAAAAAATAATGATTTTCTGCATGAGCCAAAGATGCAGTTTGACTCTAACAGATATATTTTGCAGTTTAGTGGTGAGAACAGAACAGAGGTTTCAGGGGAAAGAGGGGGCAAGAGCCCCCTCCTTTCAGTGCCTTAAAGTCTAAGATTCCTCATTTCCAGCAGCTGGGTGGGGGCAGAGAATGAAAAAATAAAAAAATCTTAAATCTTAATCTAGAATCCTTTAGAGATGCAGTGAAGAGCCAGGAAGTATGCCATGAGTAACAGTGTATTTGCATTGAAATGAAATGTTGAGGAAAGGACAAATATTTATGACATATATTTTCAAGCTCAGCAGAAATGAATTTTCAACTTGGTTTCAGATATCATACTGTAGTATAGATTATGTATACTGTAAATATCATGTATAGAGTATAATGTCTCTCTTAACTAGGCACTGTATCATGTACTTAGGCACTACTTCATCGGCAACAGAGCATATTTACAAATATTTTCCATAATGGCAACTTTGAGATTATATGTGACTTAAAATGTGAAATAGTTCAAGCCACAACTGCACACCTAAATGGAAAAGCAACTGCAGAAGTATAATATAATATTTATAATAAATTGCATGCAATTTTACAGGCACGCCATTTCATTTCAGATGACCAAGTGTATTTCCTCCCATTTACACACCCATTGTTGTACTAGGAGAGTGTCTTGTAGTTAGTGTATTTCTTTCATGTGAACAAATAAACTAGGCTTTATACAGAACTGCAAAATCAGTTGTGTCTTAAAAAGAGCAAGAGTCAGATGCCTTTTATTCTGAATAAATACTCACTAATAGTCAGATAACCTGACGGACTCTAGTTTGATACTGAGTAGTAAAAATCTGAAAGTCTGATAACATGTGAAAAAAATATTTACTTTCTCATTTTCATTTTTAATGGCTTGAAAATGTTAATTGAAGCTTGGCTAAAAGTTTCTAGTGAGTATGTGAGGGTAGTCCAGAGGCTGGATCGCCGAAATATGAGGGAAATCCTTTGTATGTGCTTTTACTGGCAGAGGGAAGCCTGTGTGCTGTGGAGGCTTCTTGAGTTTTGAATTAATTTTTGTTCAGGTAACATTTTCATTTGCTCTCCAGTCCCTGGATTTGGTAAGAACTTGCCTCAAAATGGCCCAGTACAGTTTAATTTTCAAAGATTACTGCATTGAGAAAAGCAGTCATTCTCAAGAGCAAACACATAATCTCATAAATGAAACACACCTTGGATTTTACTCATTTCTCACTGACATAAGGTGTAATTTAGTTGTCTGAAATGGAGTCATTCATGATGTACGTCAGAAACAGGCCCAGAAAAGCTATTTTTAACACTCACACACACAAACACACACAGAGAGCCAAATGACATTTAGTTTTTTCACATTCACTCCCCAGTGTTGTTGTATACATCCTCGGTGGCATTATTAAGTGGGGCTTTTCAAACAGATGAAGTATGTTACTTACTGTGGCTAAACTGTAATGAAAGAAGAGATGGCTGTTTGCCAGTGAATGGTGTGTAGCTTGTAGAAGCATGTAATTACATAAATCACAAACATATGCAGAAGATGTTTTCTCTTTACATTTAACTGGTGTTGCCTGGAGTTATAGCTGCTTGCAACTCTATTTAATTACCATAATTATTTTAAATGTGTATATCTGGCAATCTTTGAGCTTTATGAGAATGTTATTCATGCCTTATCTGCAAAAATCTAGAGGGTCCCATTCTTCCCAAAGGGGCTGCAGTTACCAGGTTTCTCCAGATTTCAGGCATAGGGTGGCTGTAATGTTTATACCTTTACTTTAAATTGCAGGTTTTTAAAAAAACTGAGCCTCTGAAACTAATCAGATCTTGAAATCTCAGTAGACGGTATAATTTCCTGGTGGGAAATTAAACATTGTACATTGTTTGTGGAAAGAAAGTACCTGGAGAGGTCCTGATTAGCTTCTTTTACCTCTTAATTTGCTGACTGTGTAAATGTTGTTTGGCCAAACAGATTGACAAGTGTCTAGAAAAGGTATTGATTGTGTTAAAATGGATACTTTCTATGGGAAATGTAAAAAAAACCCTGACAGACTAGTTGGGATTTTCCAGTTCATTTTGTCAGGCAGTCAAATGACTTAGAGAAGCATTTTTTCTAAATTCTCTTTTGCACTAGCGCAAACCCAATTCAAATAGTTGATGCTAATGGAGTTGCCCTAGAAACACCACAGTGTAACATGGGCTTTCATTTCTTCTCTCATTTCTGTCAGTTTTGTGTTGGCTTCATGGCATTTGATATTGGTTGAGTTACTTATGGCTCAGACCAATACAAATGGGAGGAGACATGAGTACTGATATATAGGATGACTGGCCAATGTAGACACACTTCAGTTTGCCCTCACTGAAGTGGTGAGTATAGAATTCCTGCAGTTACATCCATTGGAGGTGGTGAAACATCCAGGAATAAGAAATCTGATAGCTAAATAACCTCAAAAGGCCAAGCAGTAGGAACCAGAGGCAACTGTCACACACAAATGATGAAGAATTGCTGTGACAGAATCCTTGTGCACTGAAAGACCAAGAAAGGCAGGTTTTCTGAGCAAAACATCAGTTCAGCTCTGCATTTATAAAAAAAAAATATATATTTATGGACAAATGAGCTCTCCCTATGTTACAAAAACCAGTCAGTCAAACATCTGATTGTAAAGATAGTGACGTTGCAAAAGGCTCATATTACACTGAAACAAGAAATAGATATTATTAGAAAATTCAGAAGTCTAGTCCTAGAAATCAGGTAAATATAAGTAAATACCCAATGGAGAATCAGGCTGGGTCAACACAGTTCTTGTACTTCATTCAGTGTCAGGGAAATACGGTAATCATTTGCACCTTGTTTCTTTTGTCAACCACCGTAATTAACCTTGCAAGTGATGCCTCCTTAAGAGCTTTTGTAAGCCATGGGATGGTCTTTCTTTGGTTATAATGTGACATGCCAGCTGTAGATCATATGCGCAGTTTTGTGACATAGCTTAGTCTTTCCTTCTGCCACCCAAGAGGCAACACACACAAAGCAGTATTGTCAGAGATCAGTTGCTGCAGTCTC
>VYXD01013152.1:1487119-1565033 GCA_013397195.1 Hylia prasina | reverse complement strand
AAAAAAAAAAAAAAAAAAAAAAAGGGAAGCCTCTGGAATGCCAGGGAACAATGCACTTTCCACATCAGAGACTGATTTATTTAATAACCACAAATTATTTCAGGTAATTTGGCACCAATTTAATTGCACCCACAACAACAACAACAACAACAACAACAAGTAACAAAAGAACCACGCCTACTACCAACCCTGTCAGGATGAAATGAAGGCAGAGTTTCCATTCATTAAGTTATGATTAGCCTTGCTATCAATGTCTATCAAATCCCCATTCCGTGCTGCAGACACATGAAAGGGAAACATGTATGTGATATTTTGAAAAGGAAGTTGATGGAAAGTGATGTTTCTCCCATGCATTAAAATAACAATAAATTCCTTCGAATGATGGTGCACACTAAAATAGTCATTAAAAATGCATGTTATGAGCAGCTGAAATTAAAATCAAGCCAAGACATTGTCAGCTGATGTCTTTCGTTAATCCAAAGAGCAAAATTTCCTGTGAGGAGCAATTAATCTTGATTTTTTTGGTAGATTTCATTCTGTTCACATATTTCATTTCACATTCATTTCACATATTTCCAAATCTCTGTGTGATTGAAAGACTGATGATTGCATTCACCTACCAATTCTGTAGTATCACCATCTATACAGAGTGATATATATCCTGTCAGTAGGTGACAAAGTGCTTTACTGAGCAGCAGAAGAATGTGGGAATGGGAAATCCCCTTAGTTTTGCCTCTAGGAAGAATAAATCTTGGTCATTTCAAATAGTGAAACTGATCACAGACATTTGAAAGGTTTGTTTAAAAGCTGATGCTGGAGAGCTGGTGTGAATTCCATTTAATTCAAGTGTTTTGGGTTCTCTCCAGCACAGTGGAGAAATCTCCTTCTGGCCTCCCTGAAATGCTTTACCTGCAGTTGACCAAAGGTAGTGCAACAGGAAGAACAAAGCTCTTTATGAGAAAGCTTTTGTACATCTCCTTATGAAATCAGTGTTCACTGTGGCTGTTTTTACAGCGAGGTTTCATCCTTCTGTGGACCAGTGGAGAGCCTACAAGCCAAGTTTTGATACAAAATCCCTGTCTACAAATAAGAAAAGAATTTCATGCAAATTGAGTCAATATGATTATTCCTTAAATCTCAGAAGAATTATGTTTGTACCTGATCTTCAAGGATCCCTTAAGATAAAACAAAAAATCTGATTTCAAGACAGAAGGAGATCATGGTCATTGTTCATTATTCTCAGACTATGTACTGTCCATCTTTCCAGCTTTGTGACAACTGGCTATTTTGGCTCTGGTCGTTGCATTCTCCAAAAATGTGTATCTCAATAGGTATTTCCTTTATCTTTGATTGTGCTGCAGGCAATTCAATCTTTTTGGGTTTTTTTCTTTTAAATCCTATTCTTTAAGAATTCTTTTTACACTCCTTTACTTATTTTAAATTATTTTAAAATCCTATTCTTTAAAATCCTACTTTTAATAATACTATTGAAATTCCTCTGTCTCTCCAGTCAGGTCATTCAATGACCAGCTACATAAATACTGCTACAATTAAACAGAAATTCTCAAATCTCTAGGTGATAAGAATTTGGTACTATGGACACTTTCATCCTGAATTTTATTTGCTTTGTAAAGGACTTCTTTTTATTGTAACTGAAATGGTTGCATGATTGAGTGAGAGAGGAGAAAAAACATAGATTCTGCATATTAACAATAATAATCAGACGATAAGTGTGAGATGAAACATTACATCAGGAACTACCTACTTCATTCAGACTCACCAGTTTGTCATAAAGCTTGTGAAACATTTGATCTTCTGTTAGAAATACATGGTAAATTCCTCGTCTTAAAGTTATAACCGTACAATGAGGGGACTTAGTACTTGAGACTTGAAGTGAATGGGGCTGGATGTGATCACAAATTGAACTGCAATGCAATCTGTGCTTTTTCAGTCAAGTTTTCCAGTGATGGTTGAGGTTGGCTAACAATTTCTTTCCTGTCCACTGCCCTAAGGATCTGTTCTATTTCTCCAGGGCATTTTGGCAAGAGACTTGAAGATATTTAAAATCCCTAATTAAAGCCAGGTATTTCACTTCTCTTTTATTTTTAAAACATGAAAAAAAAATTACTGAGCCAAAGTAAAAAACAAATATTTTCCATTTCCATTCATTACAGATGTCAGACAGCCATAAATATAGAAATGGTCAGCTGCAGGTGTAACCTAGTTCTGTTGTGTAATGCACACTCTGTTCCTATAACATTACTAAAAATGGTCTGTCTGGCTAATAAATAGCACTACCGTTACACAGTAAAAGGTGAAAATTAATGTGAATGCTGCTGGTGAGTTAGCTACATTAACAAGCCAATCATGTAGTATTAGCATTTATAATGGGGAACAACATAAACTTTTAAGAGCTTCTGCAAAAGCTTTCAGTCCTTTCAGTGTTGGGAATTTAAAATGAGTGCTGTCCAGTCACTTTATTTCTTTAAATTTGGGAGGAATGGTATGGAGGAAGTTTTAAAAGAAAGTCACTGGCATCTGTATCTAAAAATATAAATTAAATAAATAAATAAATAGAGTCCAGCCCACATATATCCAACCCACTGTTGTTTCAGATGTTCTTCTGGTAAAGCTCTCTTGCTTTCATCGAAGGTTCTGGCCCAAGCATGATAACCTTTGATAGCTGACTGATAAAGAACTGATAACCCCTCACTGATAGCAAAATCTTTTCCACACCAGAGCAAGAAGGGAGTGCAAACTGAAATGGCAATGAAGGGGACAATAAACAAACAAAAGACTAATTGATTTCTTCTACTTAGACACAGAGCTATGTCTGACCAACAGTACATCTGGTCCCATGTTCTCTTGCTGCTGGTTCATGATACTTTGGCAAAAATTTAAGACCAGATCATATAACCAATGTTTTCTCTCTGGAGCTTCTTTCCAGACTGTGTCAACATTTGAGGGAGTTTCTGAAATAAATGTGTCTTGGCCATTTTGGGTGATACCCAGTAACAGAGCTGTCATCTCCATGCTGTCTAATCCTTCTCTGAATCCAATTTGGTCTCCACTATCAGTGAGTAGTACAATTTAATTGTGTGCTGTGTGAAATGCAACATGCTGAGAGTTACAGCCTCTGCCAGGGGGGGTCGTAGGTCCCACTTGTATGTCCTCAAAGACTGTTGTGTGTAGTCCTAGAATGTCTTCCTCAATATCCTGCACATCTGGGGAGAAACCACATGCAGTGTGGCCCAAGATGATAAGTAGGATGATGGGAATCTGCCTGATTAGTAAAGTATTTTGTGGGTTGCTTATATTTGAGTCAAATGTGCTAATTCCCCCTCTCTGTCTTTCTCCCATTCTTTTAATTTTATTCTTGGCTGCAGAAAAGTCACTAAAGAAAAATGTATCTTGAAAGGCAGCTTGTTATGCTTGGCAATGCTTTTTTATGTTGCTGTGCTGCTGCACTATGTTTGATCTGAACTTACTTCATAGTAGTAAGGAGATAAGTAGGAGATAAGTAGATTAAAAAGAAAATTAATTGGAAATATTTCTGTTTCATTTATTGGCTGTTAACACACATCAGAAGGTAAAAATTAGAAGACAAATGTCTATCAACTTAAAAAAGCAAGTCTGCTCTCAAATCTAGTGCTATGAGTTCCTGTGAAAAACTTCCCAATGACATTCCTAACCTGCCTGAACAAGAGCATGTGGAAGAACTGATAGTTGTTTTATTCTGCTCCATACTTCTGAAATTATTGCAGTAATTATTTTGTATTTCCCAGAGTCAAGTGCCTATGAATTTGTACTGCAACTGCATTTTTAATTACAGTTTATCAGTATTGTGATTGGATGAATGTTGTGGTGAAGAGGAGAAGAAGGAGGGGATTGAATTATTACTTATTTATAAAGTGACATTACATTTAGATCTCAGTCAAGTTAATGTCAAGGTTGGGAGTTCAGTGGAAGCTGATTAAACCCTAAGAATGTACTGTTGTTGCTTGTGACTAACAAACAGGCAACTTCAAAAATTTCTTGTCTCCAGTCCCTCACAGCAGCTTTGAACTGCTTTGGTTGGGAGCATTGCTGCCCAAGGACTATTCAGTTTTCAAGCGTGGGGCCAGAAGACATGGATGCAGGTCAGGAACAGGGATCCAGCAAGGCAGTTCCTCTTTTCCCCCAAGTGTGTGTTCACATGGGGTTTGATCCTTACTGTCTTTAAACAAGTGGAAGAGGCAGCTGTGCCACCATTTTTCATGGTGGGCACAGCACTCACTAAGGAAGGCACTGTAATGCAGATCAGAATTTGCTGTCTCTGGGTTTGACAGCTGGTTTGGGAAATAAATGGCTGTGATTTTACAAGCCAGCGTCACTTAACCAGACAAAACTGCCCTTGGTGGTCTCTGCTTTGAGTTGCAATTAAAAGCTATTGAATTTCCATGGTTACATTTAGTATGCTCCCCTAGTGAAACCCAGGCAAAATGCTGCTGCCAGAGGGCATCACCTGCAAAAAAAGGACAGGTTGCACAAGGAGACAGGCTTAGAAGTACCCCAGAGGGGCAAGAGTCCATACGAACTACTGCTTCTTGAATTATCTTCTCTGATGCCTGAGGCGAAGTGAAGGTCCTTCAAAAAAGCAGACTGCAGGGAAATGCCTTCTTGATTTTGCAGTGCTAATGCTACCCTGAGTTAAAATATTTGATGATTACCCATCCCTGCTCAAAGCACAAGTATCTGTGAAATTTCATTGAAAAGAAAGACACAGAGCCAAAACAGCTTTTGGCCCTGCCAAGGATGAAGAGAGCATATCAAGGGTAAAGTAGTGATTCTATGCCTCCTGTTGTACTCTGGAGTTTTTAGCAGTCACAGAAACAATTTACTGTTCTATTTAAGAAGGAAATAGCTATAAATCATAGCTAAGGTAGTTCACCATTCCTGTAAAGTGTACTTAAGAGTTATCAGTGTCCTAAACAAACTTCCACTGTAGACACTGTATGCCACAAATGGTGCTTCCAAATTCAGTCTTCAGTTATAACTGAATTGGCAGGAAACACCCCAGAGAACACAACATTGTTCTATCTGTATGAATTATAAGGTGTTTTCAGGACACTTTAAGAAATAGCGGCTGACTGGCTCAAAAATAAACACAAGAATTGTTGTTATGTTGGAAAGATGGCTTTTGCAAAAGGCCTGTGTTAGACAATATCTACATGACTAGTGAGCCAACCTAGTATCCTACTATTTTTCATTGACATGTCATCTCCACATTCTTCATCTCTCCACTAACTTTTCAGTTTGTTTGTTTTTGGTTTGGTTTTTTTTTCTTCCAGGAAAAGAGCAGGAATTTAACCTAGTTTGCTACAGAGAAAGAAATTAAGAAGTTGAGCAAAGTATCATTTTCTAAAATGCATTACTGAAAACAGAAATGGGAAATAGGAAAGTGGGAAAGAGGTCCATTTAAAAAGTCGGGGGGAAAATGGAGTAGTAGAAAGGTAAAAATGAAAGGAGGGCATGGTGAAAGTGTTGATATACAGGTAAAATGTCGTAGCAGTAAAGAGAAGATTTTGAGAAAAGGTAGTAACAAAGAGAAGAGATAGAAAAATCATCGCATTCAGAAATTAAAGAGAAAAGAAAAGAATGTAAATAAAATATCAAGAGATGGAAGGAGAGCTAGAGAGGTAACAGGAAAATAAGGGAAGGAACAAAGAGAGTTGGATTTAATTAAGGTGTTGCTACCTTTTATCAGAGGGAAGTTGATGCAGGGCAGTCAGGCCAGTTAGAGACACAGCTTGGAGATTTAGAGGGGCAAAGCCTTTTTCCTTCTAATTTTTGGAACACTGTCCAAGCTTTTTTAGCCAAGGATGAGCCAATGAATGCCAGAAGAGAATGTTTAAAACATGTAACGTGTTTGAAAGTGAAATGGAGATACTGTCAGCAGCCCCTCCTGAGGGGATGCCCATCAAGCATGGCAGGCACAGTGTGGGCACTGACATCCCTAAATTGTTCTGAATTCTAACCTCTGCTTCCAGCACTTATTACTTGCAGTGTTTACCCTTCTGTGATATATTTTACAGGAAATAAAAAGGCCAGCTGGGGTTGTTGGGCTGCTTTGTAGGGCTGCAGAGGGTTGCAAACAATCCTAGTACTCGATACTCTGGCTTTGCTGGGGAGACCCATCTCTGAGGTGACAAGGTGTGTCAGCGTGAGCCAGACAGCAAGCTATCCAATGTGGGAAGCCACTGCAAAATGGACTCTCTCCCCTCCATTTTAAAGCTCATATCTTCATGACAGATGTCAAGCATTGGTGTGGTCACTGCTTCAAAGTGTTTTCTGTAGGCAGTTTTAACAAGTAATACTTTAAAATGTGAATTGCAAGCTCTTTAATGAGCACGAGCTGGTGAGTAAATTTTGTGCTGAAAGGTGTAACAGCAACACCCTTGCCCTGGAGTGGGGCCACCAGGAACAAATCCTGGACAAGCTTTGCTGAACATTAGTTACCTTTAAATTCCAAGGGGCAGTAGCGAGAAGAAGGTTAGTTTTTAAGGGTTTAAATGAAAAGATCTGGTTTTATCANTCACAAGACTTAGGCTCACAGGTCCCTGTCCAGGCTGCAGCAGGCAGTAGAAGCACCAACATTAGTATCACAAAGGTAAGCCCTTGTAATGGTAGGTGAAGTCTCCTGATCAGCCCAGGGGAAATCCACAGGACACTGGAACCTCTTCTTCCTTGGGCCAAGAGGAAGACTCCATTCACATCCGAAATATTTCTGACATGCAACCCAAACATAATAAAGGTGTGAAGACTAGAAATGGGAAACACCTACCACAGCTCCGACAGCCAAAGCAAACAGAAAACAGCTGAGTAGTTAGGCTTCAAAATAGCCTGTTCTTCAGTCCTTTTTGTGTTTCACTGGCATCCTCACAGACACTGGCCCACATACTTAGAAAACCCAAAATGGGTTTTGAAATTTGGAAAAGAAGAAAAAACAACAAAATCTGTGGGTCAGAGATGACGTCCTGGCCCTAGATTCTCTACTACCTTAACATGTTTTATTTTTCTTGTTCCCTTTCTCTATGTTTGTTTGGTTTAGGAGGGGTAGGAGTTTTTTTGTTTCAACCTTTCTTGTTCTTTTGTCTCAACTTTTCCAGAGTACCAAACAAAAGTCAGATAATCAATTTTGTTCTACTTTTATTTTATAAATCACTGAGAGAAGCTGTAAAATTAAATCATTTTTGTCTTCTTAATTTAATGCTTAAAGAGAAAATAGCCAGAATTAATGTGGGGAATGATGTGATTTTTCCAGCAGTCTCATAATCATCAGGGAGACCATTACTGATGCTTGATTAAATAGCTCAAATTTGCAGTGATTTTTCTGAGAAAATCTAGGCAAAAAATGGATTCTGTCTTTACTACTCTTTCAACATTTCTATCAGTAACATCTACTGCATTTACATCTTGAAAAAAAGAAAAGACATTGAAATTAAGCTTGTTACATTAATCTAGAGCAGTAGAGAGATGATGCTTTTGAATTAGTCTGCTCTCTTGAACTGAAGTGTGGTCTGCTGGACAACACATCACCTAAAATCTACCCCTGTACTCTTTGTTGCCAAGAATTGAATGCATTGAGGAGAAAAAAGTGGTTTCTCGCAGAAGGGCTGGCAGTGCAAACACCTCAGACCTGTCTTCTCTCCCTACCTGCCCACACCTGCAGACACATGCATGAACATACCTTTGCTAGAGCCCTTGCTACAGGGCAGCCACTTTGTCTAAAAATGACTTTTCAAATAATTCAGGTACCTCATTTTTTGCATAATCTATTTAACTCCAGGTTCAAAGGTTGCTGAGCACAGAAGCCTCTGAAAAGAAGTCATCATATTTATCTCACTTATTTAACTAACAAAAAGGGCACCCAGATTGCATTTGGGTGCAGGTTTGGAAACATTAAGTTTTCTTGAACTTGATTTTGCTTGGCTAAACTTAATAAAATCATGCAGATTTCCCTAATTTTGAACTCCATGTGGAGCTGTAAAAATCATGCTTTTCTTTAAGAGTTCCCTGCTCTCTCAGCCACAACCCTTTCTGATGCACACTGGCATCTCAAACCAGCAAGTTCTGAACACTGTGGCGCTGATCCAGAGAAGCATTCCTGTAAATGTTTGATTTCAGGTCTTGTTGAGGACCAGTTCCTGAAAACATAAAGCTAATCACACATTTTGCTGCTTTATTGGATTGAGACCAGGGCACAAGGGCTCGGAGATGGACGTGTCCATGCTGTGGCGACAAACATCTGCACCTGGCAATGAGGCAGGCTTCCCTCCCAGGCTCTATGCTCCACTTGGCTATTTTAGGACAGGCTGGGTACCAGAGCTGTGCGGGGAGGGATGGTTTATTACGTGAAAAAAGGTCAGAAGTTTGCCTGCTTGCTCAAACCAGCCAAATCTGGTTTTAATCTATGAAAACACACCAAAACACCCTCTTGGAGAAAAAGGTATGTTGTGTTTTCCTGACCACCGTTTTCCCTGGTGGCAAGTTTCTCATTCAAAATTATATCCACGGCTTTGTTTATGGGACTTTACAGAAGGCTTTGTATGGGTTAGAGAGGGGAGGGAATACTCCCACATGCAGAAACACAGAATCCATTAAAGCACATGAGGGTCTGTTGGTTCCCCTCCCCAGCTGCTACTAAGTTTATTTGCAGGCCTCAGCCTGGAAAAGGGGCCGTGGCCCATCTGCAGCACATATGTGGGAATTAATTTCCAGCACAGCCACGGGAGTGTGGGTCCAGCAGACCCTCCCCTGCCTCCCCTCAGATCCCCCTCCACGCTGACTTAATTGGAGCCAGAGCAGGCACGGAGCGCTGCAGAGTCACGGGGCAGCGGGTCAGGCCTCAGCCGCTGGTTCTCCCGGGAGCCCCGGCATTCCCGCCCTGCCACCGCACCCGTGGGGTTGAACAGCACCGTGAGCCTGTGGGGGCCCAAAAGGGATGAGTGTCCCCAGGAGCAGAGCTGGCAGCACGCCGGACACTGGGTGAGGCTGTGCTGCTGCGGCACATCCCCTGCCCCGACACTCGCTGCTCAGCATCCAGGTGATGGTGTGAGCAACAGTCCTGGCGGAAACAGCAGGGCCGGGCTGAAACTCAGGCAGGGAAAGGAGATGGGATTGCTTAAATCAGCTCTCATTCCCGTATTGTCTTCTGCACAGGAGGAACAAGTTGGTTTCTTTCTATACTTTAGGCCTGGCTGGTAGATGTTGGGAAGGGTTGCCTTGGAGTTGGAAGTGCAAAGACATCATCTCTCTTAGACTTCTGTTGAAGGGAGAGGGACAATTTTACGAAAGTAGGAAAAAGAAGAGATGACTGACCGTGACTGCAATCAAAAGCATTTGCGAAGGGGTTAATCCTGAGAAGGAAACACCTAAGGTTTTGGGTCATTTGCAGACCCAAATTAGCTCATTTGCAGATATAGGAATAAGCATTCTAAAAAGCAGTAATTCCATGGTTTAAGTGAACAACTAAACTAATGAAGGGCACTGTTTCAAAACAAATGATTATGTAGGAAGTACGTGCAGGTCAAATGTCAACAGGCAACCTAACTCTACCCTAACTGTTTTTTAGACATTTTAGCAGTTTTACAAATATCCATTTCCGCGTGCATATGTCTGTTCAGCTGCCCAAAAGCTAAAGTCACATTTAAAGTAAGCAGTGACCTCTGATTTAAAAATTACAAAGTCTCATGCTGATAAGAGGTGTGATGGTGACACTGACTTTAAACTTCAGGGGGTTTTTTACACTAAGTTCCTTAGGGCCTCCATTTTTTTTTTTTTTTTAATAAATGAGTTTTCTTTATTCTTTTCATATCAATAAATTCTCTCTCAAGAATTTTGACCAGTAATTTCTTTTGGTAAAATTCAAAGTATCTAGAAGCAATAATAAATTTGGCAAAAGTGATTTTCTTTCCTTAAATGCATGCAGAGATACTGAGGTCCAGTTCATGGCTGTGAGAACTGCTGCTGTGGCCCCACATACATTTTCCTGGGAGGGATAAACCTCTCTCCCACTGCTGTCTCAGTGTGTTGGCTGTCTCAGTGTGTTGGCATTCCAAAGAGCACTCCACAGACACCCATTTAAAACTCCCAGATGTGAACAGTGGGATGTGGTAGCTCCTGGGGATGTCAGTTGCGGTTTCAGGCTGCTACAGAGAGGAGCTGGGCTTTCCAAGGTGCCAAAGGGGCTTGCTGGGAGCTCACCTTCCTCCCTCTCTCCTGCCTCCAGCTCAGGGCTTTCCTTACCACTCTCAGCTCCTCCTTGCTCTGCCTCTCCATTTTCCTTACCACCTTAAAAGAGAAGAACTAAGTATTTATTTAGGATGTGTATTTTTCTGAAATAGATGAAAAGGGAATGGTTTACCTTGGAATCTGGGAGTTTGGCCTGTAAACAACCATCTGTAATACCTGTCCCATTTGCTGTAATAAACCAAGGTCTAGCTGTCTGGTCTTCCAAGAGAAAACCCTTATTCTCTCTGCTATTAGCCACCACCTAATTTATTTCTTTTCCATGGCTATTAGTGTTGAATCAAAGTTTGTTTCTGAGGCTGAGAGGAAAGATGGTTTTAGCATTAGCTCTAATCATGTATTTTACCTCAAGCCACTGACACAAACATTTATTTGCTCAAGGATCACCAGAGAAGTGGTTGAAAAGCACCTAAAGATTTTAATTGGAATTTGATTCATGTTGATGTTCAAGAATTCAGATGATCCTTTTATCAGCAGAAAGAAAGCCTTAAAATACTGAATTGACAATAATGTAGCCAAAAACTTTCTTGTGGTATTTACAAAAAATTTTGGTCAGGGCAAAATCTCCAGGGAAGCTGACTTCTCCTTGTAATTGTACCACTTCTCTGGGAAATTCTTCTAAATTTGGGAACTAAAAGCAAAAGAAAAAAATTTTAGTTTTTAATTCAAAATGGTCCAAAGTTAAGTAATTTGACTTTCTATTCACTATTGAGGAAAGTGCTATCAAGGTCTGGAGTTGACCCCAACCACAACTTGTGTGACAGCTGTAAGTTTGTGTTTCTAGGATTCCACCTCAAGTAAATACTTGCTATTTGTATGAATTTTTTTGTAGAGATGATGGATTCAAAATAACTGCTTTGCTTCTGCTCTGTGTATCTTGGAGGTGGATTTTTCTATGAAGTCTGTGGAAGCTTGTTACCATGTTAAATGCCCAGCTTTCATTAAATCCACACCTGAAGGGTAAGTAAATGAATCCTGAATTTCGCATTTGAAGGTATGTGTGCTTTTCGTGGATTTATGCCAGCTAGATTTTAGATTTAAAGAAACATTGTCATAACTTTAACCACACTGTGGCTAGGCCAAACCTCAAAGATCTTGTTCCGAGGGCCACTGCCCTTTGAAGTGGCAGCATTGACAGTTTTAGCTACTGTAGGTATTTATGAGGTTCAAAATTATAAAGTAAACAGGCATAAAATGTTATTTTAACAACATACAAGCATCACCAAGCTGATTATATTCTTATATTCCAAGCTTTGGTTTACTCAATTTGATTTCTGTTTTCTCTTTTCTCCTTTTCTTTTTTTTTTCTGTATGAACTTGTCCTGAAGACACATAGAAGCAGCATTTGCCAACTGCAATAGGAAATCTCTAACAGCTCAGATGTATATGTTTACTAGGAATTGAACTCACAGCTCCTAAGTAGCACTGTGTGTTTTAGCCTGTTTACTCCCCAAAGTAGTTGGAGAATTATCTGTGCATTTTCTACATTGTTTTCAGTGTTCTGCTTTGTTTGATGGTGGTTTATTAATGATACTTGTGATTTATTACTGTCACTTTATTAGATTATTTGCAAATCGGTGACAAAGCACTATGTGGATCCTGCCTTGTTAGTCATAAAAGCACTCCAGAAGCCATGAAAATCAGTTAAGCTTGAACCTATTGAATGAAAGTGCATAGTGCTCTCTATTGATCAGCAGCCTTTAGATATGTAATGAATAGTAGTACTTTTGTAGCACTGTCAGTGTTTTCCTTTGGATCTGATAAATTACACTCTTTTGTACTAGTGGTTTGAGGTTTGGCATAAAGCATTCTGGAACTGGGGCGATCTTACATGACCAAGGCAGATAAATGTTATAAGAAAAACTGATATTTGCTCTCCCAATACAGTTTTGACCATTGAGTTAACACTTATCTAACTTTCATACGTGGCAGGAGATTGAGGGCTCAATAGCAAATGATTTGTAGAATATTTTTAGCGCCTGTGTGCATGATACATACAGTCTCTTTCATATGAATACACATGTACATTTGGATTGTAGCTAATTTCTTTATAAATACAGATTTATTTCTGAATTTCTTAATAAAAGGGGAAATATTTAAGTCTAATTTTGCATTTGTTGTTGGTTGGAAGCATACTATGCTTCTATTTACAGTATCAGTACTTGGTTTCCTCCTTTCTTTGCAGCTTGTACGGTCCTTTACACAAAACCAGAGTTGGGTTGGAGGTAAAATGTTACTGTTTTAATTGGATGAAGTTAAAGGCCGAGCTTGTGGTGCAGCAGGCCCCAAGTCTTACATCTGTGTCATTCTCTGAAGGATATCCTTATTAATACTAATAAATGCTTTTATTAATAATCACTAGGATATTCCTCTGGATTAGAGTCACTTTCTCCTTCCATCCACACCTCTCCCTTGTAAGAAAAATAATCAGAAGAGTGAGCCCTATTTTATTAACAGAACTAGGGACAATAAATTTTCAGCAGCTTTTTTCTTCTTTTTTTTTTCCTAGATGTTTTCTGATGCTCCTTCAGTTTCCTTCAGTGTTTTCTCAAGTTATCGGTGTTTGAATTAATTCTTCTCAAATGAGCCTGATTTAAGCAATTGTAGCCAAAACTTCTGGGGATGCTTGGCAGGACTAAAGAACAGTGACAGTAGTTTGAACATCAGCAATGCCCTGGAGTGTAAAATAAGGAAAAGGTTCCATTGAAGTCAATATAAGATTTCTTAGCTGCGTTTGTAGCTACAGGCAAAATGCAGTCACATTTCCACCTAACATTGAAAGAAGAAGCAGTGTTTGGTAAAATCTTTGTCCTAGTGTTTTTCATCTTTACTGCACAAAATTATTCAGATCTCTACTCCTCCTAAAGACAGCATCTATGAAGGCTGAGAACTGAATATAAAAATTGCAAATATCTGTAGAAATACAGTAACTACAGTTTTCTCTGACTGCAAAGGCTTTGGTACAAGGAAAAGGAAGATTTTATGGGTCTTTACTTAAAGATACTATTTTTAAGTCTCTTTGGAACATGTGTTTTGTGACTGACTCTGGAGGCTCCAGTTGTAACAGTTCTTCTCTTCCAGCCAAACACCTCAGCTGGGTTAACCAGCAGTCACAATTTTGGCACACAAATAAAAACTGTTTGCTAAGGTGGATGAACTGTGCCCTGTCTGTTGGTTTAGCTACTGAATTCAGGATAGAATGCCTTCAGTTGATATTTTGACTCCTTAAGCCTTCTCAGTTAGTTCTGAAAGAATTAATATAATAAATTCTTATATTAAGCTGATTCCAAAGCTCTCTTGGCAACACTGTAACACAGTGACCACCTAAACAGTAAATGAAAACAGCTAAAAAGGCTCAAAGGTTAGTAACATCTGCAGTACATTAAGAAAGGTTTCAGAGCTCTAACACATGACCCAAGTGCCACCATCCTTGCAGAATGTCTTTTACTGCAGCCTGGTTTTGCTCTGGTCTTTCTCAGAGCTGTCTTAAAGGGCAAGTAGTCTCTAATGACCACATTAATTGACCCAACAGAAGAGATTAAGGAGGGGGAAGTGATTACCATCTCAAATCACTAATTTCTATGTAAATTTTTACATTAAATTAATCTAGATCAATGTCTAACTCATTTAATAAATGTTTCTTATTCTAAGAAGACAACCATAATTAAGTTATAAAATTACAGAAGTCTGGCTGAAAATGTCTAGCTACAAAATATTTTGAGGTTATAGCAAATAATTTCTTGTGGCTACGTAGCAATTCAGATAAAAAGCTCTCTCTGGCTTCTATCATAAAAACAGCAGAGTCAATGCACTTTAAATGTCATCCCATCATTTAAATCTTTAATAGCAGTTTAATTTTCTGTAGACAATACTGAGATATTGTCAATACTTAGATGAGTCAAATAATGCTACCCCCACCCAGTCATGTTTTGATAGGAAGAGATCATACTATGACTTGGCATAGAAACCAGGTAAACTGGGCTGAAAATTTGATCAGTAAAGCTTTCCATTCATTTGCTTGCAGCTTTCAAGGTATCTGCAAGCATATATCCTTACCTACTCAGAAGAATTTCATCTCTGTGACAATTTCAGAGAAACCACGTGTGTGCAGTCCCTCATTTATATGTGACATATTCACATCCCATTTGAAAACTCCATCCATCCATGCTGCCCAGAGACAGTGAGGGGCAATAACAAGCAGTGGATATTATTCTGTTCCTATTGAGTAAAATCCTACTCTGTGGCCTATCCTGCAGAAAATAATACCCAAACAAACCCAAAGAAAAAAAAATGCAAAATAAAGTCCAGAAAGGAAGGGTTTGCCCTTTTTTCCTCTATTAAATTGTAACTTTTTGTATCTTCACTTGGCTTCCACCCCCCAGGTTTAAAAATTTTTACCTAGAATATAGAAATGGTGTGTCTGGCGGTGTGTCTGTCATTACCTGCTCTGTGTGTCTTAGAAGTTTTAGTAAAATTGAAACTCAAAAGGCTTCTTATATGTGGGAAAGGGCTGCCACTGTTGGCAGTGTGACAAGACCTAGTACATTGCTGGGACTTTAATAATAATAAAAAATAGCAGGATTGACAGGAGAGATGCCTGACTTGTACACAGCTCTGTGGCCTGTGCAGCATGGACCGTAAAAGCTTCTAATGCAGCAGTTTGAGTAGTTGTTAGGAGATCAGTAACAGTGCAGGAAATTTACTTTATGGTTTCTCTCACTGAAAAAGTGCACTTACAGACACATAGCTTAAAAAAAAAGATTAATTTATCAGCATAACCTGATCTGGCACAAAAGTATTTTCTACTAATGCACTAAATTATAGAGGTAGCAAGCAGTGTGTTTGATGTGTCCTGAATTACTATTCTTAAAGTAAAATACAACAAAAATTGGAATAGTGCTTCCTGAGAACCAGAAAGTTGCACTTCATATTTTATATCTCGTATATTTTCTTAGTTCTTGATCTGGGGACAAATTAAGGGTCTGACAGTCTTACCCTGGGGATAGTCAGAGCAAGACTCTCTTAACTGCTCTGTCCTTCTGTCTCTCTTACTCTTCATGCCCCACGCAGGCTGCTTTTTATTCAGGGGTCTTTCTTGTACACCAGCTATGGAGAACCACCACCATCTCTAATGATGGCTTTGCTATTTATTATTATTAATAATAATAATAATATTGTTATTATTTGCTTGCAGTAATATTGTAAATTGAAACTAGATTATTGATTCACTTAGCCTCCACTTCCCCAGGACTAGTCTAAAGAGAACACTTTTATTGTTGCAGTGGAAAACTGTCAGTACCAACTCCATTTGGTTAAGAAGAGAGGGCAAAAACATGAATGGGGTTGATTTCCTTAAGCAGCTTTTCACAATGCTGATGACTGATCACAAAAACAGAAAAAGCTCACCAATATTCAAGTAGATAACAAACCCGCCTTTGTGAAATGGTATTTTCTTTGTATACTAATGAGAAATAATTCCATCCATAAAGCATTTACAAGAGAAATCAGACTGTAAAAAAAATCTGTTGAATCTTTGAATCCAGATCTCACTATTGTGTTATTCCATGAGCAAAAAAAATATGTTAATAATGGAATTTCTATATATTCTACATGAACACATGAAGTTTTATCTTAAAATTAGGGTTGCTATTCTTGTTCTCTGTTCCAGCATCTCACTTTTCTGAACATTAGATACAATCTTATCACTTAATTTTTGTCACATTGAACATTTTTATCATATTTTTATGGTTTTCAACACAGAAAAAGATGCCCCCAAATACAATGGAGCCAGGACACAAAGTAAAGATTACATCCATTAGAAAAGACATTTGTGTTGTTGACATTGGAAAGGAGAGTGTAATCTTCAGACATCCACTCCAGTATTTTGGGTAAAAACATTTTTATTAAAAGGAAAACTAGGGTTGAGCTTTCTTCGATAATTTTTGATTTTCTTTCCCAAATAGAAAGTTCCAAAAAGGAGGCCAAATGAAAGCTATAAATTATTTTATAAGATGACTTATAGGTTGTATATTGCAAAACAACTAAACCAAACAAACCAGAAAGCTCTGGTATTAAGCAAATGAAAAACCCATTCCAGATGGAAAAGAGCTCATGAGTCAGATCTGCCCAGAGTCCAGAACGCTCTGTCAAAATTAGGTTATATTAGTGTAGTCTTGAAAAGGAGGTTTGGAAAAGAGGCAGAGTTAAAACAGGAATTAAACTGTGTTTGACAGGCTAAATGGAATATATTTCCTAGCTCCAAATGGCTGCACAGTACTCCTGTAATGGGTGTTTTGCTCGTAGCATAATGAGAAGAGAAGAGAAGAGGGAAAATTATTTCATTTATCCAGACTATAATCAATCACTTCCAGGAAAAGAAGTCTTTCATTATTTTCCAGCAGCAATAGGAGTTGTTAAGTATATTATTTCGGTGTACAAATTGCTTTATAAAAGAAAAATGAAAAGTTATTAGAGAAACAAGATACACAAAATTAATCTGTAAATTTTATAACTGTTCATAATTATTCTGCTGTCTTTGTGCCCCCATACATGCCTTTTTTCTTTATTATCTCTAAAGTGCCAATAGTCATAAAAACATGAAAGCAATAGAAAAGGTGAAGAAGTCTCTGAAAAAATGGAATTTTTTCATCTGGTAACAGATCTGGCTCCAAAGCCATAAGGACCTTTCCTGAAACTTTTAGGACTGCAAAAGTATACTGAATTTTTCCAAATTACATTATTCTGATGGAAATTCCCTAATAGGACTGTTGGTTTCTGGAGAGTGATAGAAATTATTACATAAAGTGATGGTGGGCAAATGATCAGAAAATATTCTGCACAGCTGTAATATCCAAGAATTTCTCAGTGCTTGAATGTGTATTGTCTTATCTGGTCATGAGAATAATATTGCTCCCAAATTTAAAGAGCAGGAAAGGTGAATCACAGGAAAGTCAGTCTTGTTCTCATTGAAGTCAACATTATAATGGCTGGAGACCAATCCTTGCTGTATAGAATAGAAGACCAAACACAGAACAGTAAGGATTTGCTTTTGCTTGCCAATGTGCACTTCAAGGAAAAAAAAAAAAAGAGAGAAATTATTCTTGATTTTCTAAGTGCACTGCAATACTCTGAAAGCCTCTTTTCTCAGCAAGTACAAGAGTAGATTCAGTGCTTCTATCTTTTCTAGAACCTCTGGGTTCTTGGGCAGAGGAAACACCAGCTGAGCCCAAACCAATCTCCCCAAGTAAAAAAAAGAAAAAAATAAAAAAGTCCATGAACCAAACAAAGCCAGTTGGTGGCTGCACTAATTATTAGCTTCCAGGAGTCATTTGACATCCAGGAATTTCCTACAGGCGATATTGTGTCTAAATGCAAAGCTCTGTTACTTTGCAGACTCTCTCCCCTTGTACATGTTGCTATCAGGTAAATTTGTTATTGAAGCAGCAGTGGATGGATGGAGTCTCAGCTGTGCTCTTAAACATGCCTGTACAGAGCTCTCCAGCTTTGCAGATGTCAGCAAAGTCATCTCTTGTGATACTGTTCTACTTTCAGTGCCACCTGAATCAATCTGTTATGCAGGAAAAGCCTGGGTTCTTTAAAATAGCAAGTCAGTTCAGAAGCAGGCAGCTCTAAAGTGTAGGTTTAGGTATTATGTAGCTCCATGTCAGTTTTATGGACATAATCCCTCAGTTTAACTGAGCTTTTTAATTTCACCTAAAAAAAAGCCAGCTGAATTCTTCCAACCCCTTTTAATTCCCATCTCTGTGTGCAGCTTCACTTAGTGTTTCTTATAACAAAAGGCTTTTAAAGTTGATAAATGGCTGCAGAGATTTTGCTTTACTTTGTTGCTTTTCTATTTATTTAACCAAGAGCAGTTCTTTTAGTCCTGACCTCAGCCTTGTCAAATAGACTGTGTTTGTCAAACTGCTCATGCTCCCATTAACTCCTAGCTGTTTCAGTTGTCAAATTTGATGAATGGCTCAAATGCTGCGAGCATCATTAAAAGCAGGGATACTGAAGAAAGTATTATGCTATACTGAGTCCAAATACACACCGTAAATAGGAAAATTCCAAGCAAAGAAAATCTTTTATTGCATAAAGGAAATTGCAAGTGGTTTAAACTAATCTCTTTTAATGCCATCTTTCATATGTGCAGGAGACAAGAAAAAGCCACTCAGGTTTCATGGTTGGTATTATCTCTTCATAGTTAAAGAACATTAGTAGCTTTATAACCTCATTTATACAGAGTTCATGTGAGTGTTTGGGGGAACAGGCCTGCTCAGTGGGAATAAAAGCGACAGAGCTGTTCCCACAGTGCTCTGTAGGTCCGGAGGGTCTGTCCCTTCCCAAAACAGAGCCTGCTGTTTCTGTAAGGCCGGCTTTCCCCGGGTGCAATCGCTCCGCTGCGGTTTGCCGTGCCGGAGAGCTGCGCTGTCCCCCAGGAGCTGCCCGGGAGCAGCGCCCGGCACAGCTCTGCTCTCCGCTCCTGCTCCAGCGAGCCCCGGAGCCGAGCTTGTCTGGGACTCCGTCTGCCCTTTGCCGCATTTACAGCGCGGCAAGGAGCGCAGCTCGGGAATAGTGCGGGGAAGTTGGGCAATGGCTTCAGCACAAAGAACAACTACTGGTTTTGTGGTGTTGTTCTGGATTCTGCGCTACTTTTAACTGTTGAAATCTACCTAAAGGCCAAAGAACTGCTGTTTGAATATTTTTTTTCACATTCTCGAGGCAGATGAAATTCTTCAGATGAATATTTATACAGAGATGCATATATATTTAGATATGCAAGTTATGCATTTCTAGGCTGGTGACACTCCTCTGCTTGTTAAGGTCAAGACAGAGTTGCTGGGGGTTTTTTTATTATTTTTTATTTTATTACAGTAATCTAAGTGCATATGCATACAGGCTGGTTCTAATGTTCCGGAGTGTTACTCATGTGGAATTTTCATAATGAAAAAGTACACTGCTGCAGTCGGTTTTTCCTGGGCAGTGGTACAAACCATTACAATGAGGACATCAGGCAAACCATTACAGCAATTCTGAAACAGAATCAGAAGTAGGTCATCAAAGTTTCTATTTTCCCAAACTACTGCAACACATCAATTTTTTTTTCTTTTTATTAGAAGATAGGAATTATTTATTGATCTCAGGATTTTAGGAAACACAGAGGAAACAAACAGACTTCCAGTTGTGTCAGAAACTGCATCAGCTAGGGTTTGCCTTCAGTGAGTGTAACTCTTCCTGTCTGCTTGAGCACAAGCAATGGCAGAAATCCTCTCTGCTGTTGCAGCTAACTCAAACTTTAGTTTTGAAGTCATCTTTCCAAAACTCTGGAAAGATGATGCGGGATGTCACTTACTGAACATGAGGCACCATTACTCTAAATCAAAGATTTGCACCACAGCCACAGCATAAATCTAAAGATGTTGTGAGAAGCATTGACAGTTAATCAATTCATGTCAGTAATTTTTTCCCTTACCTAGATGCCATCTGTGGCAGAGTGCAGAGGTGAGCTCTGGGCTTCCACCACTGGCGGGGAGGGTGCAAGGTGAGAAGCCTTCTCCAGCCTGAGGTCTGCAGCAGGGATATCCAAACTACCCCATGCACTCACTGGCTGAGTGATGAGAGAATTTATTATTTCCTCCCAGATGAAAAGGTGCTGCTTTTTTTCTGAACTAGATTTCTCAGGTTTGCCTGTGTTTAGATCACAGGGACTGGATGTGAACAATACAAACTTAATTATTTCATCCAGATAAGCCATGAAATGGTATCACTGTGTATAATCATAAATGGGTGTTACTATCCTAGAGTGTATCTGATGTTTGTTGCCTAGGGCCCTAAATATATATTTGGTTTTTTTAATCGTTCTGGGGTTTCTTTAAATCAGTGGAGTTCACAGTTCTTTTGTTATTCACTGGGTGGTAATATTATTAGTAAGCAAAATACTTTCATTAGAACAAATGCTTTCTTTAAGCCTCAATTTATTCTTATTTCTGCCTGTAGCAGAAATTAAATATTTATTAGGCCAAAAAATAGGAAAGCTGTAATCATTCGCTAATGAGGCTTCCTGCACTTTTAATCATGATTTGTTGGTGTCTCTGGATTTCTGTTACTCTCAGGAGTACTGACTTCATTTGATTAGCCACATTCAAACTGAGTCTATAGGAACAGGCTCTGTATTTACTATTGCATTCTAATGGACAGAATTATAACCATCAGGGTAGCTGCATCTTTGAATTAAATACATGTACATACACAGGTGGGTACCAAGCCCCCAACCCACACATGCTCTCCCACCAAGATCAGTGAGACCAGCATTTATGTGAAAATAGAGTTCTGCAGGCTCAGTTGGTCTCTAATGAAACATGACCTTGACCTGGGAAAGTGGGATTGGAGATGTCAGTATCTACACACTTGTTAAAGCAGTGAAATGTGGAATTTGGCTCATAGTTCACTGAAAAGGCATCAGCAAGGTTAAAGCAAAACATAAGAAAAAGCTTGTTTGCTGTGCCCCCTTGTTCAGCAAATAAATGATACTGTCAGAAATTTTGAAGCAAGCACTTCAGCCTGTTCCTGGAAAGCATCACTGGAGAGAAAAATCATTTTCAGTAGAACCCAAGAACTGCAAGGAAAAACATTGTATAAAGCAGTAACAAGTTGGCCCCCAGGCAGCCAAGCTAAAGAGGACTCATTTCCTATGGATTTCTGTCTCTCCTGCCTCACCGTCTGCTTCCCAGCTCTCGTCCATCATCAGTCCCTGGAGCCTGCAGGGCCTGGCAGGGAGCACTGTGTCCCTGGCCAGGGTAGCACTGCTGTGTGTGCAGCCATCAGCTGTCCCCAATTTGCACGGGACTTGTCAGAACTTGACTCACTGAGACCTCTGCCCTTCTGCAAAATGGAGTTAAAACTGGGGGGAAAGAGCAAACAGATGGTAGGCAAACATTCATATGACACAATTATGTTGAAACCTCATTTCCCTAAGGAACTCTGTACTTTTTAGTAGTCAGTATTTTTAGAGATTGGATATTTTGCTTATTTTGGAAAGCAAGTAGAAAGATGCATAGAAACAATCAGTGAGGTGGCACCATGTTTTTTCTGAGTACATACCCACAAAGGCATTCCAGGTTACCACATTCCACAACACACATATTCTAACCCTGCTGCTTATACCCCTTGGATTAAGCTGCACCCCAGACACTGAGGACCTGAAGTGCAGAAGCCCTGTATCAAACCAGCCTGCTCCCCTTGCTTGGTAGTCTCCAGGATTGCTACATTAATGTCATCTAGTCATGTTAATGTTTGGAAGAGAAATAGAAATTTAACAAATTACTCCTACTCAACAGAACAAAAGAACAACAGCAATTTCTCCTTGAGAGTGATGCTTGTGGTGTCAGTAGGATTGCAACATGCTAATTTATCCCAGCATTTACCCTCAGCATTTCTGAGTTGGGTGGTTCTCTTTAATAATTGTCAGATTTTTCCTGTTATGACTAATTAATTGTAGGACTAACTCAGTGCAGCTATGATACCCTCAGTACCCTGCACCAGAGTAGTCAGAGCAAGTACAAACCTTTCATTTTCTTTCCTCTGTTTTGCTTGCTTGCTTGCCACTTCAGTTTGCCTGTGTTTGCCTTGTGCTGTTGCCACTCAGAAAGAAGGCTAGGGCTGGGCAGTAAATAAGGGACAAAGATACTATCAGTTTAGATAACAATGAGGGTTGGTGTGTGTGGCTTTTAAGAAAGAAACTTTGAAGAAATTTTGCATCACTTGAAACTTTCTAGCTTTTATTAAACAATAAAAAATATATTTTTTCATTTTTATAGAAATCAAGATAAAAGTAGGGGGGATTTTTTTGCTCAGTTTTGAAATTCATAAATGTGTGACAAAAAGGAAGGATTTTCCCTGACATTAAAATATTAAGTCATCATCAGAACTTGCCTCTGGACTCACAGACAATAATTTATGTCTCTCCTGTTCTCTATTTTACTTTTGTCTCACAGGCCTAAGGTGAGCCCTACTTTTCTCACAAAATGTGCATATCTAGTAGTGAGTGTGTTGCACAAATTTAGCTAAAAAGTTACATAGGCAACAAGTCCTTGCTGGTTAGAGAGTCCTTGGTATTTCTCTTTTCATTTTTCCTTTTCCAATGTATATATCCTATACATCCTACAAAGCATGAAAGCTTTGGAAAGGTCTACATATAACTTAATAATTTATTAATAATTTAGAAATGTTTACTTGGACTTAAATTTTGTTCTTCCCTTTCTTTTTATCATTTCTGGATGAAGAGAAGTATTTCTAGCAGCGGCAAAAATACTGGCATTGTCCCCCAGTGCCCAGAAACCATGTCACTGCAAATGGTAAATGAAGTTTAGTCATATGGTGTGATCTCCAACCCCCTGAGTCACTCACCAAAGTGAAGCTCGAATTCCCTCATGTTATATCTCTCTGCTAGAAGTTATGGTATTTTCTCTTTGCTACAGAAGTTTTGATTTTATTCTCCAACATTACTTCCTTCTTGTCCTTTAGGTTTGTTGTCCTATAGTTGTGTTGAATTTTCAACCCACCCAACACTCCTTTGAGGTACCTGGTACTTGCTGCTTCTGCTTCAGAATCCTAGAAATTCAAGGGTCTTCTTGACTTCTACGTTATGTGAGTTATTTCACTCAGATAAACTGCAATTCTAAAGAATAATCAGCTGCTTGCAAGAATATTTCAACTGACATCCCTGTGATTCTGTGTTATTATTTTGTTTTACTATTTCAAAATATTCTGTTAGGTTTCAGCTCATACAAACTATTCAGAAGCATCCTCCAGACTAGACCTTTGTCCATCTTTAAAAAAAATAGTTTGCATGGGTTGCATGAGGTCATGGGATCGCTGCTTTTTGGGATGAAGCCTCACTAAAGACTTCAGTGAGACAGAGAACCTAACTCACAAAGGCTAAAGGTATCCAAATTGTTATGGTCTAACCCATAACGATCCTCAAAAAGAGTTAAGTATAACAAAGAATTATGTTACAAAAGAATTATGTTAACAAAGAATTATGATGGGAATTTCCATGCCTGAATTCTTAGATTCCAAATCATCATAAATGCTTTTTTTTTCCCAAAATACAAACAACCTTCTGACCGCTCTGATTTTCTGACATAAACTAAGAATCTTTTCATGATAATCAGGCTCAAGTATCAGTTCCAAAAAGCCTTTACTCTGCATTATAGGAACTTATGAAGATTAGAAAACAAAACAAAACAAGCAGTCTACCACTTTCTGGGATTAATGCTATGAAGGATTTAATGGATGGTCAGAAGTGGACAGAATGTTGCACTAATGTGTGACCACATGGCAATTAAGCTTAATTAGGGAAAGTTTTGAAAAAGCTGAAAGTAAATTATGGGAATGAAAGCAACTGTGCTTTTGGGGACCACACTCTGCCATATTGATTTATCGAAGTGTTGTTAAAAATGTCCCCCTTCTGGCAGGTTCTGACCACATCCAGCAGTTTGTCAGACCAAGCGTTTTTCTTAGGAAGGGGGGGTCTCTCAGGAGCACGTTCTTCACCCGGTCTCTGCTGAACTCACTGGTTTCATGAGGAGACAGCTGTTTCCAGAGTAAAAGCAGCAGCAGATGACCCTGAATGTATGGCCATCCCATTTAGCTCAGCATTGCCTCTTTTCTGCTTGCAGTAACAAAGGTAATCATCACTGTGGATTTTCACCTGTGCTCTGGGAACATTTTTTTTACAATTTTGCATCTTTAGTGCTTTCTCAGACTTACAACTGAGCACCCCATATGGAACATTTGATTCTGGTTGAAGTGATTGTCACTGGTGAGAAGACCTCAGTAGGCAGACCTGGAGCAGTTTCCAGGCTTCCATGCTGCATGGTTTGAGGGCATTCCATAAAGCAAGCCCTTTCAGAGCAGAGAGCACTTCAGGGTTTCTGTGCTCACACTCTTTCAGAGCTGGGTGCTCTTCTTCAAGAAAGTTTTAAAGGAAACAAAACTTAAAATGCTGAAATCCTCAATGGAACAGATTTGCTTTTTTCTGCTCTGGACTAAGTGGTTGTTACTGCAGGAACCGCTATGGTATGCTATGTTATATTGGATTTTATTAAATTATGGAAAATAATGAAGAGAACAGCTGAGGAGAAGTGCTACACAATCAGCAGGCAGATCTTTTTTTTTAGCTTGAATAGTGTCTGGTATTGCTTTCCACCAGGACACGGGGATGCTTTTTTTCCCTAATGAACTTTTTGCATTTGAGATGAAATACTGATTCTGTGGACAATTTATTTAGAAAAGCACCAGTTTCATGTGGGGAGTTTTCAGTCCAACAGGGAATTTATATGTGGAAATCATATATGGGTATAGGGAAACACCTCATAAAAAGAATGACTACATGGTCAGCAGCTGTAATTTATATTCATTCTCTTTTAATAAAAAAGCACATGTTCAGACCAATCTTTTATTTTTTTATTGTAGCTCAGCAAGGTACCCTCAAGTGTAGCTGTTTAACCTCCTGATTTTCTTTGGTTTGTTTCTGAAGAAAAGAAAGCTAAACCTAGTGCCTGTGTTTTCAGTTACAAAGCTTATTCATGTGAGAAAGGTGTGAGAAGGACGCCTTTCTTCACTGAAGGATGCTGAAGTAAGCATTGATAAAAACATTACACATAAAAGTGTTAAAATGAAAACAGAAACGAGGATGCTAAACAGAGAAAAGAAGCTGGATCTAGGATTTGATGGCTGACCATGAACAGCTGTGCACATGTAATCCAGATACATGTCCTAATGCCTAAGTTTTCCAGGTTAGGTGTATATTTACTTGCACTACTCAGATAAAAATTTTGCAATGAGGTATGTGTCCATAAATTACCATCTTCTTCAGGTCTAATGTTGTGGAAATCCATCAAATTAAAAACTATATTCCTAGAAAGGATGTTTTAACAAAACCTCTAGATGGGATGTCATATTTAGCACAAAGTGCTATTTCTGAAGAGAGATCCCCTTAGTTGCAGAACCTTACTCAGGTCCTCTACTTGCTTCTGTCTCTGTAACTGGAAAGTAAAGAGTTGCTGGTATGTGAGGTAATGAGAAGTTCCAGGGTCTGGCAGGATCTGTGGTGACAACACCTGTGAGAGGAGCTGGAACAATCTCTTCTCATAAACTCACTCCTTAGTGGTGGTGATCAGATTTTGGTGGAAGTCTGATGCAGCTATGAAGCAGCAGGTGAACAAGCCATTTCTTCACTAAAAGCCTAAACCCAGCATTTATTACTTCCTCTTAGGTCACAGAAACATCACTTGTCTGTCAGTTTGACAATAACCACTCCCTTTTCACCTTCATCTGCCTAAAACACTCTGTCCTACATCTCATTTGCACATGATGTAAATGCCCCTCCTCCAGCAGTATTTCTGCTGTATTCCTGCTGGCACCTTCTGCAGCAGCCAGAGCTCTGGGTATCCCTGGGACAAGCTCAGAAAGGAATTTTCTGAGTCAAATTAGTAAGGGCAAAGGCCAGGATTGCTCAGTTAATGATAAAAAATCACCTGGATTAGTACTGGCTACTTAACAGGAAACAACAGAGCATCAAGATTTGGCATTCTATGATTTGAATACTTTCTAAATAATATTTTTATGTCAGAAGGCTGCCATGTTGCTTGTTGGAAGACTAGGGAAAAGCAAATTTTTACAGTTTGAGGAGAGCTGCAACAGCAGCTGGAGCTATTCCGCCTACTCTTTCCTCACATCAGAGAAAGTGAGCTGCCAAAAAACCCACACTAACAAAGTAGATGAGTCCATTATTCCCAGTTTTCTAGGAGATATGTTTCAGTCTCTGTATTTCTGCAAGAAATGTTTAATATTTAGCAGTGAAGGAACACTTTGAAGATTCCTTTCGAACCTCCTTTCTTTTCTCCTTCCCTTTTTTGTGGCTTTCCAGTCTAAGTGGCCACAGCAAACCCCTGTTCAGGATCCAGGAGGAATCCTTCACTGCCAGCCTAAGGAGAAAGTTGGTGACAGCTGCTGAAACGCCTTGATCACACACTCCCAGCACCCCGCCCTGCCAGCAGCAGGAGGAAAGTCCAGTTTATGTTAATAAGGTGCAGAGAGTGGCCAAAATATTTTGTGAATTTTCTGGCTCAAAAGAGTAATGAAGCTACCTCTGTCTCAGTGCACTGGCACAGGAGCAAACGAAACAACAGGGGAACATGTTTCAGAGGAGAAATACAGAGCACAAACTCCCTGGATTTCACACTTCCACTGGAGGCTGAGCTTTGCCTCTTTCTACGCCTTTTCCAGGCTGGCTGAACCCTTTTGCACAAAAAGTGGGAGGGATGGGGGAGGGTGAGCAGGCTTTTCTGCAGATTAGCTTCAGGCAGCTCTTGTCAGACCAAAAGTTACACTGGAAAGCATTTCTCAGTTTATACCAAACAATTAATTGTTTAATATGTAAAGTCAAACCAGAAAGTTATTCCCATAAATTTGGTTTAAAATCTGCCTTTTTATTAACTTTGAGCAAAAGAAACCTCCACACTGCTGGGAGCACAGTCAGATTCTTTGGGCTCTCTTCAAAAAGCTCTCTCTTTTTTGTCATTCCTCTCTGACCTCCTCCCTGCTAGTCCCGGGATGAAAAGCAAGCCAAAGATCTGCTGAGAAATGGGCCGAGCCACTGCTGACCTTTGCAAATCCAATTTCTTCAAAGCGAGAGCTAATCGACATGTTCCCACGCTGTGTATTGCTGAAACTTACGATGCAATTCAAGGAATGAATTCACCATAATGCAATCTCATTTTGAATCCAGTTTTCTTGTTATGTGTCAGAGGGTGAAGGAGGCAGAGTGTGGTACAAGTTATAGAGAGCACTCACAACCAAGTTTCACAAAGTGTGTAAGCCTGTCTTTGAACGATTTTGCACTTTGGAGGGGCTCTTTCCCTTAAAATCTAAAATACATCGGCCTCCCCCCCACCTCCTTCTTCCTCCCTCTCAAAAACAGAGAGACATTTTGCAGTTATTTAAAACAAAAATAAGCTAATGAAAGTTTGCACTGAGGAATCTCCAAACAGAAAGCAAAAAAACGGCTCTGAGGGTATTATCTGATGTGTAACCAAGGTTCCTTTTGGGAAGATATGTGTGCACAGGAGCTGTAGGTAAATGAGATTGTGCTCCAGGGATAGCTTTAAAATTCATATTCAAAATTCATATTCTCTCACTTTGCATATCTGATCTGGGACGAGCACCATTCTGATTTTTCAGCAGCCAGAGTGGTCCACTCTGTGTGAAGTTTTGCAATCTCCTCTAGGAGAGGATCCTGCCAGCAGGATCCGTGCAGGAAAAGCACACTGGCATTCCCAACCTAAATCTCATAATCTTGTTTCAACAGGTGCCTGGAGACTGGCCCCCTCCCTGTTTTCCCAGAAGGTGCTGCCATTTGTTTACCTGCTCCCTGGCCAAGCCCTTGCTGAGCACAGCTCTGGGCAGCCCACCGGACCCAGTGGGAGCAACGGCAGTGCTCCACATCCTGCTGGGTGCTGCCAGCAGGGTGGGTTTGCACAACACTGCAACTTCTTGTCTGGGGCAGAAGGGACACAGGAGGACTCTCATTCCTCATTGAACTACTGTGGGCCATGTGTCATGGGTGGCACATCCCAAAGAGATGCTTTCAGCAGCCAAAGATAGCAGTTATGTCACTGCCAGCGGGGGTTGGGCTTGGTGTGCCTCCCTGGGGATGTCACCTCTCCAGCTGGGAAGTCCTGGCACGGCAGGTAGCAGCCAAGCTGCTCCACTTTTGGTTCCTGACCACAGACCTCCCAAACTGTGGTGTTCCTGGCCAGTTTGGCCATATAGTAGAACCAGAGATATCGTCATTTACTTTTTTAGCTCATTACCACCTCCATTGCACAAGCGTCATTCCACTATGGCTGATGTAATGGCAAATCAAGTCCTTGGGCTAATGGGCTGAACTGTGCCTTGGCTGTAAACTGCAGGCATCCAGAGGAAGCCTCAATGTTCTCATTTTGCATTTGTCACTAGGAAAGCAAATGAAAATATATCATTGTTCTCAAGATTGCTGAAAGAAGCAAGTCCTTTTTTTAAATTTTATTTCTGCAGCCGTGAATAGTAAATTTCCTCCATTCGTGACTGGCTTAAAAAGAGTTTGCTAACTAACCAGATCGGAAGAACTTTCTCAGCAAGTATTGCAGTAAGAGAATTGTTTGTATTTTTATTACATTCTCAATATTTTTGTTATCCTCTTTCCCAAGACACGATTAGATTTTCCAGTCTTCTGGACATCAAAGATTTTGGAGTAGAGATTATATAAACTGGATAGGTAACAGCTGTTACCAGATGGTTTTAGTGGTGGAAAGGGGAGAGGGCTATTTTGTTTTATGTGCTTCCTCCCACTGCTGGCACCTTTCACTGTGGCACACTGTTGCTGTCCTGTGACAGGGAGTGTCCTTGCACAGAGGGAGCCCTTGTCCACAGGACTACACCTAACTTTGGGTTTCACTGTTGGTTATAAGTCACTTTTCCAAGTACCTTCTTCATACCTCTTTTACCTGGTGCTCCAGTAGTTTATTAGAAAAAAATGAGAGAGCAGATCCAATATTGTTAGATAATAGCACTGATTGACAGATTTTCATTTCCAACCTTTTCAAGTCAGAAGGTCTAGTTTGCTCCACTTCTGGATATCTCAGGACACTTACAGTTGGATTTATTTTTGTAAAATAAATAATTTAATTCCTCAAGAAAGGTCACAGTACCAAAGGAGAATTTCAACTGTATCATATCTGGTGTGCCCTATTTAACTTGGGAATGAACATTTGCATGAATCCTCTATTTCTTCATCTAGTGTAAAATTCCTGGTGCTCCTCTTTTAGATTGCTGACTGGTTAAGAAAGGTCACAGAGGGGAAATGGTGATTTGTAGTTTTGTAAGTGGTAAAAGAGACTGTGTGCATGTATAACAACATGATTTTTGCATATTGCTATACCAACAATATCTGATCCCATTCAGATAACAGTAAAGCAGCCTTCAGCTTTGACCAGATTCAAGGAAGCTCACATTGCTTGTTCTTTTCTTTCTTATTTTAGGTTTGATCTACTTGCTTTGACATTTGCATATTGCATTTTTAAGTACCTACCCTCACGTTTTTCAAGCTTCAGCAAGGGAGAGAACTTTCAATATATATTGTTTGCAAAAGTCAATCTGATGTAAAAATTTGAGAAGGACTGGACTCTTCTCAATCTAGTCTCTTTCTTCCCTGAGTAGCCTAGATTAATACTTTTGATCCTTTCCTTCTCTGAGCAACTTCAGAATCCATGGCCATTGCAGGATAGAAGACTCAGGCTTCACCCCATCTGTGAGGATCCTCGGACCTTTACAAAAATGCTCAGATTCTCACAGAGTTTAACTCTTCTCTGCAGCTGGCCTGGTGGGGTTTAGCTGGGGGACAGAATCCATATCCAGAAAATCATCTCTAATGTGATTTTAAGCTTTAAACTTTAATTAATTTCAAACTGTTTTCCTGCATCTCTTTCATTCACTCATTGAGTACTGCTCCATATAGTTAAAGCACGTGACCAAGACAAGAGAGGAAGTTCATCTAAAAGAGCAACTGATCTTTGGTGCAACACTCAGTATTTTTTTCTGCACAACCAGTGGAGAAATTGGAACAGCTCTGCCAGTTTGAAGACAAAGTTTGCCATCTTTAGTGAACATTTAGACCCCAATAAGTACCAAACTACAAAGACAGTAACAAAAATGTGGAGGAGGCTCAAGACCAGCTGAGAAGTTTGCTGCATGAACAGGAAAGTGAGGTCCTTGAATTTTCTTTGAAGAAAACAAGATTGCTGTGTACAGTTCATATAAATAGGGAGAAAAGAGGTGTCTGACTAATAGTGAAAGGAATGGTGAAATCTAGATTGTAGTCTCTGCTTTACAGACAGCCCTTTCCATATGCCAAGTTAGGAACCATGCAGGGGAATTAATATTACCCTGTTATCTGTGGGTCCCCAGGCTGGGTGCAAGCACATATGGAATTAAGCACACTTAATGCTTGTACAAAAAAAAAAAAAAACAAACTGGTGTAAATCACAGTCTTTTAAAGGTGTGTTGAACAGGACAGTCTCTTGCATCCAGAAGAAGGGATCTTTTTGGCAAGTCTAAGAATCAGCAGGAGCTTCTACAAGTGGTCATAGCAAATGGTTGCCAAGCCATGAAAGCAACAGGTAACTCAGGTGTGGTATCTCACAGTCTGTTGTTATCTTTAAATCTTTAGGTTTTAAATCTTTAGGTTTGTGAGCCTGTGTGCAGGCTTTTGCAGGTAGTGTCTGTCAAGTTAAAGCTACATTTCAATAAATCACAGACTCATAGAACGATCTCTGTTGAAGGGGATCTTAAAGATCATCTTGTTCCAATGCCCCTGCCATGTGCAGGGACACCTTCCACTAGACCAGGTTTCTCAAAGCCCCTTGCAGGGGTGGGACACGAAGTTGGGGGTTTTTTGCTTCACTCCTCAAGCTCTTTGCACAGGAGCTGAAGGGCTGTTTTCAGTGCACTGCTGTTGTTATTTTTACTACCTCCTTATCATGTATTTCAGGCTCTTCAGTGACAGTGATGATTAAATAAAAAATAAGAAATCATTAGCTTGACTAAGTATTTTCCACGAAGGAACATTTATTTATGGTGACACTGAAATATCACAGCAATGCTCTGAAGTGGTATAGAAACTGTGAATTTTAATATATATAGCCAACAGGAGATTACAGACCTTTGGCTCAAGAGCTTTTACCATGAAGACATAACAATACTTTTCTTCTAATGTAGTTGCATCTTCATAAAAATCTGTTAAACTGGAGCTTGAGGAGGAAGTGTAAAGCACAAGGCAAATTGAAGTACAATAACCCTGAAAGGACAAAGTGATCTAACCAGTGATGTAGTACTTACAGGAAAAAGGATTGAGATTACTGATGGCTCAGTGCACAGAAGCAGCATTTATTATGATGGAAAAGTGTATACCATGAATTAATTGTCAGTTTTGTGCTGGCCTGTTTCTCATTTTACATGGCAAATACTTTGATCTGTGTTATAATGTAGGTATTTTTACAACCCTGGGAAATTTGCTGCCCCAATCTACAGATGAAATAATTTAATCATAAGTATTTCACCAGGCATTTTTCAAACCAATCTAATTAGGCGTCATTGTTTACAGCCTTTGAGTATAGCATCCAGAGATAATTTAAGAGCACAACCTGATTGTCTTGAAAGAAAATAAAAAAATTGTTTGGTTGTTATTATGTAAAACTCCAAAGCGTTCAAGCTGGAATATCTGTGGAGGTTTTTTTTCCTTTGAAAGAATTTCTCCTTTCTATGAATTTCCTCAATAATCCTGCCATTCCTGTGCCTGTAAATATATATATTCTCATATAGTTTAGGAAGGAATTATGCCATTACAGTGATTTTGGATGGATTTGGAGCTCTGCTAAATTCCTATAACATTTCAGAATTTTCAGGGGCCTCAGAAGGGTTGTTCCAGATTTATGGTTGTATAACACCAGCAGAAATCTATCCCTTTGCATTTGCATTCAGAGCTAATGCATTAGTCATCCAGGTCCCTAAACAGGTTAATTATCCAGTCCAGTTCTTCTGTGCTTTTTTAACTGTTGCACTTACAACTTTTATGAATTTCATATAACATAAGATGATGGTAAATCAGTTTAAAGATAAGCTGAACTTTTAAAGATGGAAACTGCTGATATTTTTTACTAATATTTATATCTGTTGCATTACCAGTACTCTTTGGGAAAGTTCTGATTTACAAAATATGATCTCACGGGATGTTTTATCTTATTGGCTTCTTGCCATGTTGCCAGCATGCAGTGTATTCAGACAGAGGCACCCAAAGTGCAAGCTTCAGCATGCAGAGAAAGAGTGCAAAGCTGGTTTTCATTTTCTAGAAACAGATCCTAGTAACAGTTTTCCTCCTGCTGAATGGCTTTTTATTGTTGGTTCTGTGCTTTTGATTGAGTTCTTTGGGTTTATGTTTTTGAGACATGTACCATGTATTCACAGGAAAAGTCCAGGTTCAGAAGCTTCCTTAAAGTGGATTCAGTGCTTTTGAAATCTTTACTGGAAACCATCATTCTGTCTGCTCACAAATACAGCACTTATCTATAGCTCTACATGCACAACTCAGGAAAGATCCCTTACAAAACATTATGTGCTTTTCCACCCTTTCTCAGAAGGTGCTACTCTAAACAGAAAAGATAACCGGTTTAGTATTATGGTGAGTTTTACAAATTGCCAAAAAATCTATTTAAGAAAGTTCATCTTAAGAAATTCTATCTTCAAAATACTAAATTAAGCAATAATACCTTCACACTAACCTCTGGTTTTTCAAGCATCTACGTTTTTCAGTTGAACTGTTCATTCCCCTCCCATTAGTAATTTAATATCTGTATTTTTCATAGAGCAGCTCAGCAGTGTGCCAAAAGTTATTAGCCAAAGGGCAAAGCAAAAAAATATTCCAATCAGAAATCAGAACTGCTTCAGTAAAAGCCTGGCTCAAATATGTAACTGAATGGAAGTGAAGTTGGCAGTTTCACTTGTGAGCAGCTCATGTGAGATCATTTTAAATGATTTGGGAAAAGCTCTGAAGGTCAGCTCCTCAGTGATGTCTGTTTTCATCTTGTGCAAGAATGTATTTTTCTCCTCGCCTTCTTTTCATCTTTATTTATCTAGCTGCATCTATAAAATTTAAAATTAGTAATAGATGAATACAGATACAATAATTTCTCTTTTTTTCCCCCCTTCCTTGATATTTTTGCTCTCTTTCTCTCCCATAGCCTATTTGATTAGTATTTTAGCTCCGTTGAAGGAAACACTGTTGCACTCACTTCTTGGATAATTTTTCAAACCAACAAGATTTGAATGACTATAAATTAAAAACCTGGTTTTGCTGAACCTCTGGTGATTCACACTCTTCTTATTTGCATTTAGGTCCCTGTGATAATATTCTGGTAAGATCTGAGATTTTTCATTTCCAAGGACTAGACAGGTTTCTGAAACTGACAGTGGAACTCAGTACAACTTGGGTGATGGGGTAGCACTCAGTGAAATAACAAGGGGCATTTAACAGCTTTGCAGAAAAGATTATTTCCATGAAAGTGTTTAACCCAGATAGAACCAGGGAGTTTAGAAATTGTGTAGAAAGTCATGCCCTCATAATATTTGGTCACTGTCTAGGTCAAGAGTTAGATGAGGTTTAGACAAAGTTCATGTCCTGATGCTTTTCCATCCACAGTGAAAAACTTGATATGAATTTGAGCATCTGATTATGCAGCTGGTACCAAATTAATTTGCTGTTAGCCTTTTTAAGTACTGCATTTTAGAAATCTCATATTTTTCAGCCTGAATGGTGTTTCCCTGGCAACAATTTTTATGAGATTTTGGAGCTGTGACCAACAAATAGTTTTGTTCTTGTTCCTGTAACATTTTCTGTAATTTCTGCCAAGGCATTGACATATGTGAAGAACTGTGCAAATTTTTTTAACGCTATGGTTATTTCAATTTAGTGAGTAGCCATCACTACTCACTAATGATTGGTGATTTATCTAGCTGTATCTATAAAATTAAAAAAGATAAAGGGATATCTCTGGAAGAAAAACAGTATAGTCAGGTGCACTGGAAGATGAAAAGATGATATGCAGAAATACTACACTCTTGGGAATTCTAGTAATGTCAATTTTGGATTTCTTTCACAAGCTCACATAGGAGATGCTTTTTGTAACAGGGTCCATGCTCAGTCTTACCTCAGGAGTGATACCCCTGAGCACAGCTGACTCCAGTCTGCCTCTCTTAATTTGAGGACAGTGATGGGAGTGTTATGCAGGCTAGACCACACCAGCAAAGTAGTCTCTGCACCCACGTAGCAGAAAGAGGCTGACTTTGGCAACTTGTGTCCATCCCTCTCACGTTTGTTTATGAAACCATTTGATAAAAACATGTCATGTCAGGTCCCCTCAGTTTTGATGTGATGAACAGCTTGCCTTTAATGATAATTTCCCATTTAGAGTCTCAGGCAATGTATGTTTCATGAACTGCCCTGCTAACTGAGGAAGCTTCAGCTATTTTTTCTTCCAAAAAGATATGTAGCTTTACCTCCCCAGCTGGATGAAGCCAGTGATGATAATCACTCTTATCACTTTTCTGAAACATCCAAGTTGTCTCTCCTCATGGCAGAGAATTCCGAAATGTCCTGGAGAAATCAGGTCGTGTGAATATCCTTGCTGTATTCCTAATTGTTTGCTCTGGCAGATCCCAGTGAAGCAGCTGGTTGTCTTTGGACAGCTATGCTTGTTGTTTTGGATTTGAACATCATGTGTCTTTAATTTTCAGCACTAGCCACAGGGATAAGTATCACAAATATCTGCTTGAAGGCCTTTTGCCCTTGGGAACCCAATATATACTTGGCAGCCTCTCTGACAGTGGTACTGAGGGAAGGATCAAAGTTGACTGCCTTATATCCCCTCAGGGAAAAGAAAGAATAAAAATGGCAATTACTGCTTCATTCAGTTGCCTGAGGCAAGTCTTTCCTGTTTTTTAGAGAATAAACAAATTTCATTTCTAAAACAATCTTCCTTCCCTCTGTATGAAAAAATTATTCCATCCAGTATCATACAACTAAGTGTGAGGCCTGACTTCCTCACATCCCACTGTGGTCCCGGGTAGACTTCAGAATTCCATAGACCTGCACATAACCAGAAATGAACATTCACATCTTCCATTCAATGCCTACCTCCAACAGAATCTACTGTCACGTTCATCAGCCCAGCATACAGTAAACTCTAATGAAAATGGGTTTTTACAGTGCTGAAAATGGTGCTGTACCATGAAAATGGATTTAAGCCTGCAGGTGGAGAGAACGTGGATTGTGCTTTATTTATTGTGCCCAAGCTGTTCACAGACTGATTTCCTACTGCATGATTATGACCAGCCTAAATGAGCATCTTGCTATGACTTCCAGTGAAGATATGTTCATTACTCTGCCTGTGGATATAACTTTCCAAACATCCCCCACTTTCTATGCCACACTGAAGTGGAACAGTCATTAGTGTTAGTAACATCATAATACAAAGGGGAAGCCTGAGCTCCAATGTATACATTAGCTAAAGATTAAACAGGGTGCCAGCTCTGATTCTTTTAGAAATGTGGCTAGGCAGAGCTCCAAGCCCACACCAAGTGATGCCAAGACATTTGCTCATGTCTCCATCGCTCCTTATCTCAAAAGGTGCAACTGCCAGAAATAATTTTCCTAATAGAAAAACTCCATGCATTTTGCATGTTTCTCTTTGTTATGTAAATCTGATAAGTTTATGATTTCAATTTGTAAATAGAATTCAACTCTTGTGTTTTAGATCTGAAAAGCATATTTTTTTAAGACGGCTTTTCCATTTTTCTAGGAAACCCATTCCTTTTATTTTATAATCAGCACAATAATTTTATGGAAGATGGTGGCAATTATCAACTATGCAAGTCAATAATTTTATTTTCAAGTCTCCAAGTTTTGCTGTTATTCCTGAAATTCAGTGCTATTCTAGGGAATGTGTTTTTGAGTTGATGAGGGATTTGTGATACTACTTAAATACAAAAGAGAAATTTAGCTGGGGAAGAAGTTCTCCAAGAATGAATGGATGTATTAGCTTAGCGTGGATCTGAACTTTGTCTTGCAAAACACTGCACAAGCTTTGAGTGACACAGATCCCATTGGAATCAGCTATTGTCTAACAGCTGAAAATAATAGGGCTCAAAATGGTTCTAATTACTCCTGATTTGAAAGGTAAGTTGGTATGGCTTTTTTGATGCTTCATTTGAAATTGCTTGTATATTGCTTAATTATATTAATATATGTATTTAATCACTCTGTCCAACACAGAGAATATGACCTTGATCTTTAAGACCCTGTCTTCACACTTGCAGGAGTGTATGCCTGGGCTTGATTGTACAATTAGCACTAGTTTTGCTTTGTAACACTTTCCTTAAGTTATAAGCACTTCAGTTTTCATTAAAGTAGAATTCTATTTGCATTTTTTATGTCTGCTTCCAGTAATTTATTGGCATACAAGTAGTAAAGCTCCTAAATCAGTGTTGTGTATTTTATACAGAGGAGCCAGACAGAGGTGTGGCACAAGGTAAAGTTCTTCTGTTTCTCCTTCCTTTTAGCTCTGCTCCACATGAAGGTATGGAAACAGTATTGCACAACATTACACAAACAAAAGAAGGCACCCCGTACTTAAGAAACGACTGGAGTGAGAAAAACAAGTGTGATGTTAAGAGCAAAGCACAGCATAAAATACTTTAGGAGGATCTATAAAAAGTTTAAATTGGTAAAGCATGTGTGTGGGTGGGTTAGAAGAATAAAGCATAATTAAGTTACTGAAGCCTCAGCAGGACTCTGAACATTGTTCTGCGTGCATTGCAGTTCGCTTTAAAGAAAGGTCAAGAATACCCACAGCCTTAGAATAGGGACTTTTTTTTTTTGTAGTGTAGCATTAATTTCACCAAATGCACAAATGCAGCCCTTTCTTGGGCTTTGCGTCACTGTGTCGCAGGGTACTGAGCATATTACAGGAACATGTGAAGGCAGAAGTTCCACCTTCTTCCAGCTACGGAGAGAGCGGGGCTGTCCATATTTGGCATGGCTGAAAGTCAGAGGAAACTTTGCCATCCTGCATGACAGAGGGTCCCCTCTTCCCCCCCAGTGGGCATAGCTCCATCTGGGGGTCCCTGCCTGTGCAGTAATACCAGGAGAAGGGTGGGTGGATGAGGGAAGTAGCTTTGCCTTCTCTCCCTCTGAAGTATCAGGGAGCAGAGAAAAGCGTGACAATCACCGAAAAGTCTCCTTGCAGCTGCTGGGTAGCATTTTTAATTGCCCTGTGATGTTAACAGTTTAGTTCCAATGCCCTCATGCCCTGGGTGACCCAGACACTGCCCTCTTCTGCTCCTCACCAATCCCTGCTTGCCCTTCCCTTTCCCTGGAGCCTCCTGGGGTGACCCTCAGTGACCACCACAGTGGAAGACCCAGGCTTCTCCTTTACAAAAGCCTGTGTTGTGCCTGAGGCTGACAGAAGAAAACACCACTGTGAGCTTCATAAAGCATTTTGTTGGATGACAGCACTTCTGCAGTCCTTGGAGCAGATCATATCTGAGTCCAGCATTGTGAGTGGCCTGGTGCACACAGTGCAGGTCAGTTTGGTCTCAAAACTGAAGCCAGATAGGGAATTTGGCCTCCAGTTCAATAGGCTGCCTTTCATTTAACTCTCCTTCTCACAGTCTCCAAAGCCCAAGGGATCTGGGACTTGCCCCTTGTCCAGGCCCTTGTCCTCCCCACACACCCTCACAGGAACACTCAGCAGGCTCTGTCATGGTGGGGGACTCCTGCACTGGCAGATTAGGGCAGCATTGTGGCTGGGAATGTCATGTACAGCAGCTATAATTGTGAAATCATGAAGAGTAATGAGGATTTGAGCTGTTGTTTTTCTCATAAATACACATTCTAATGTGCAGAAAAAACCACAGCGTTGAATGAAAATACTGTGATCTTCAGGGAAAAAAAAGATGTTAGCCAGAAGTGTCATGCCTTTCCATATGGTCCACAAAAAAAAAAAAAAAAAAAGAAAAAAAAAAAAGACTTTTTTAAGATGGCTGCTAGCCAACATTTCAGAAATATTTTCTTTGTTTTTCTGCTCAACGTGATTTATGTTCAAGTAGTCTCTAGCTGGTTCTCAAATTGCACTAATGATTTTGATTGTTTGTTTATAGTTTTATCTCAACATTTCTGCCTGCCCTGTCATATATTCTGAACCAGCACAAGTGTCATTTACAGGCAACTGCTGTGCCCATGTAGAGTTCATTGTTCTGTCTTGTTTCTGACTGTTTACGTGTATTAGATGTAAGTTTTTGGAAAGAAAAGAGAGAAAAAGGACCGTGTTCTCACCTTGCTGACCAAGAAAATAAGTTTTCAAAGCAATTCTTCTGACAGATGTGTAGGGAAGTCACAATACTTGGGCCAAGTGGCAATTTTTTCCATGGGAAAAGTTAAAATACTTTCCCATGAAAGAGGTGAGTCCAGAGCTGCGTGTCATCAGCCCAGAAGCTGTGAGGCAATTGGACAGTAAGGGAAGCACAGTTGGGCCCAGCTGTGGTGAACAAAGTCATTTGTGCAGGACACTGCATGGGGAACATGCTCCAAGACTTCAGGACTGGCCTACACGATGTCACAAAGGAGATTTAGTTGAGATGTTTGAGCTGAAAAGTCTATCTGCACACCAGGCAGCTTGTTTTGCCCAGTTGAGACCCACCTGCGCATTAATGGCTTGGATGTCCTTTAGGCAATTTTGCATAGCAACAGAGGAAAGGGAGAACAGATTTAAAATAGACAAAGAAAAGGGGGAGAAAGAAGAATTGACAGCAAAGCAAAGCAGTATATTTATTGAATCAAAATTCAAGAACATAATGTAGTTCATATCAATATAAATATCTATATGACAAATTCAGCTGTCTGTTTCAGTGAAACACTGTTTTTTAAAATAATAAGCTCCAACAAATACTCCAGTGTTTTGAGAGAATCTGAAAATGTCCACCATCATTATGATAAAACAAAATAGTTATCTATGTGGATTGTCTTTTGCTTCTGTTTTTACCTTTTGGAAACAAGAGAAAAGCAGTCAAGGGACAATGAAGAAATTTTACTGTTCAAAGAGAAAAACACACAGTATGCAAAGTTTGTTTGGTTGTTGGTTTGGGGTTTTTTCTACAGAAAGTACCTTTTCTTTGAGTGTAGGTATTTTTCTTTTCAAAAGACACCAGAGAAATTAAAACTAAAAAATATCTTACTCTCTTCTTTAGTTGGGACTCTTACAGATTCATGCGCATCGGCCAACAGTCTGTTGTGCTTACTGTCTCATCTGACTCAAATAAATCAGCTTGTATAATTTCACTCAGTAATTCCTTTACCAAGCTTAGAACAACATACTGCTAATTAAAAGGTTGTGATCTGATAGTGTTTTCACTTATGTGAGTCCCAATGACTTTAAAAGAATTAATCACACCCACATTAGAGATTAAAATACCACGTTAATCTTAAAGTGTAATGATACCAAAAGCATGATGAACCTACTGCTGTCACACATTCTAAGTAAGGAATCCACAAGGTTTTTGTGCTGGAGGGAGGGTCTTGGAGGTGAAGGCATGGTTCTTTGCTTCAGCCCCTTCTGCAGCCCTCAGTCTGCCTATAGACAACCCTCAGGATCCTCACAGGCTGTTGCACAGAGAACTGTGTAATGCGGAGCTTTTAATCTTAGCATCTTTGGTTTTCTTGCAAATAATTTACCAGACATTGGAGATGTATCATGGTGAGAGAAAGAACACGGGTTTTTTTCTGAACAACTATCATCCTTCATCTTCCAGACAGCTATAAATGTGTTCTCTTTTCCAACATTACTCTGTTAAATGAAAGCCCCCAAAGCAGTCTTGTCACTGAAGGCAGGTGTGCTCACTGGAAAAGCAAGGCCTGCAGCTCTACTCCAATTTGTTTCACAAATAGAGAGCTCAGGAACAAGCAGGTTCAAGGAGCACCCCCGCTATCCGCAGTCAAACACTGTATCCCACATGCTAATGTTAATTTTAACAACACAGCCCTAAAATGAAATTTTTAGAAGGCACAAGGAGTACTGGGAGTGGAAAGAAGTTTTTGATGGAAGGAAATAGCATTCACACTTTGATAAGTTCCAAAAATGCCTTTTCCAAACAGAGGTGCTTTGTATTACACCATTTCTGTTGGCTGTTTGGGGGTTTTCCATTAGATGTCAGAACTTCTTGCCACAGTAATAAAGATCAGGCACTATTGTGCCTCTTTTATGATACTGACTAGCACAAATCATGTATACAAACTCAGGAAGCATTTATTTATGTGGAATACATACTTTAATAGTGGACTACAAATCATTTAAAGATGCCTGTGATATGAATCATGCCTCAATTTCATGGATAAGTGGAAACATTATGCAACTTACTGAGTTTTTAAAGCACTAACGAATGTGAACTATACAGCAGACTAGAGCTGGACCTTTTCACCCCTTCTAATATAAGCTGTGGCTATTTAATATTCCTCACTAGGGAGTAATGCTGACCCATAAGTCAGCAATATATTAGGCACCAGAGCCATGAACCTAGTGAGAACATAAACTAAACTGATTTTCAATTTTGGTACATTACAAAAAGGACCATTATGGTGAGGTTAGAGATGTCAAAGTTGGTGACCTGGTATAATGAAGTATTCCCTGCCACACAGTCACGCATGAAAAGTAATTGAAGGTAGTATAAACTTTTAGAGGCTTAGGACTTTTTCCCTTTTTCCCTCTTAAATTAAATATTCTTTTCCACTTTTTTTTTAATTAAAATATAATTTTTTGTAAAGCATCATAAAAGAAGAAATGATGCTCCTGTAAAATTTGCTGTTGATGAAGAAATGTGTGTTTAGGAAAGAGGTCACATCTTAACGCTTGGGTTACTTCCATAAGGCACCGATGAAAAGCAAGTTGCTACCTGCCAGCTAGGAATGACATTAAAATAATATGTCAGCATGTGACCAGATTTAGAGCTTAAAATCCTGAAAGGACAGAGGCAATGTCCCCTTTGAAGAACATTCCTAAAGATCACTTTACAGTTTCTGCTAAGCTTTAAAACAAAGAATAAACTGCTTTATGTCTAAGCAGCAATGATTAAAGTTGCGCCTTTTTAGCTGCAACGTTCACATCTGAAAACGCACTCCTAAAGTGTACACAGGTCCTTCAGCTTGTCCATCAGACAAGTGGCCCAGTATTTTGTCTAGGTAATGGTCTTTTAATACTGTGGACCCCATGCTTCAGGAGTTCATTTATGGCTCCACATAAATGAACTTTCTGCACAGGATTTGACCAACTTATTTCTGATGTCCTCTGGTACAGCATCATGTGAGTGGGCACAGCATCTCTCCCCAGGAACTAGACTGCAGAGGGCACTCCTATATAAGAAGGAATTGCAGTTTCCAGGCTCATTTACTTTTTGCCTTGATGATTCCTTGTAATTTTTTCTCTTTTAATAATTAATGACACTATTATTGCACTAAAAGGAAAATCTTATTATTCTTGACAATTGGTTTTGTTATGATTATTTAATTTCCCCCTCTCCCCAAGTTTATACAATTACAATAGCTGTCAGTGCTCATATCATGTTCGGGTCATCAACCTCAGAAATTAAACACACACAGAAGGACAACCTGTTAATATGCCATCCCTAGGAATAACTTGAGCACAGCAGCACAGGGAGTGCACAGATGAGGACAGAGACGGCTTTTGCCATGTGCCTGGGAAGCAAGAGAAATGCTGTCTGAGACAGATCATCCATGGAGCAATATGAAAACCCCTTTCCTCTTGCCCCATCTCCAGGATGGTTTGTTGGAAGCATTACTTCGGTGTGGATTTCAGCTGTCACTGTGAGAACAGTCTCAAACAACAGTTCCTGTGCTTCATGGGGTGGATTTCTGCCCCCTGAAATTATTAGGAAAAGGGGTTGGACCAACAGTCTACAGCTCAATGTGGCCAGAGCTGTGCAGTTTGCTGGCATAGTGGAAGGAGTGAGTATGTTGGGTGGGGACTCTGAGTAGCAAACAGCTGGGTTAAGGCTGCCATAATGCAAACTCCTCTCCAGAGTGGGACACTGGGCCACTGAAGCCCTGAGATGCCCCCAGGTTAGGAAGCACTGTAGCGCATGACAGCCTCACACACAGGTACAGACACTCCCCCCATTTTTATCAGCTACAGGTAAAACCTGCAGTGGCATCATCCAGCAACTTGGTCTTAAGGCTGAATGTCTTAAACCTAACAGAAGTAACTCCAGAAGTTCAGATGGAGTCTATGGGGCTCCTACATCACAGTTTAAATGTCCTTCCAATATTTAGCTTTGTTTAATGATAACAAGTCCATTCTAGCCTTGGCTTCTGCAGGGCATACAGCTCACGTATCATCCACTTGACAACAGAAGGGTCATTTCATTTCCTGGTGGTGTTGGAAAGTGATCTTCCTTTTCATACTTCTAGAAGTTTGTCACAGGGAAAGCGTAAGATCAGGCTAATGCTATGCAAAAGGCTGACTGAGCAAGGAGAGTGGGACCTGGCTGTCAGAGCTGCACACACTTCCCAGCTGAGACTTGAATCGTTTATTTTCAAACCAAAGACTTCACATTTCAAGTCAGAGATTTGCTCAGTAAAATGCATGCATTTCATATTTCATTACCACATGCTGCGTATCTTATACAGTGCTTAAGAAATGAAGGAGTGTGGAAAGGACAGTTATTCAGGGGAGCTGTAACCATAAAGATTCCATTGAATAGGATTTTCCCATGTTCCAAACTGTTATCTCACTAGATAAAAACATTGTGCTTTATGATTAAGCTGACTGTGTTGGACAAGCCAGTCTATAGCCCTAGAAGCCTGGATTTTCAAATATGCTGAGCACCGGCAGCTGCAACCAAAGTCAGTGGGGACATTTAAAGTGAAAAAAATGCAGAGTTCTTTAAAAATTCAGACCAGAGGCTGTCTGTGAAATGGGAGTAGAGATGCTGCCTTGCCTCACAGGGGTGCTGTGAACATTTGTGGCACAGCTACTTACACTAGTGAGAAGTTACACTGAAAAGTCTGATAAAAGAATGCATTTCTTTTTTCAGATCAGGGTTTGATTACAAATGTTAAAAGAGAGCCTCAAGCCACAGACTGAAGAGTGAAGAGGAAACAAATATGTAGACTGAATGGAAAATAGATCATGCCCCAACCTCCCAAAACAGGTTAAAAATAATATTAGGCACACCGCATGAACTGCATTAATGTTGTGTAGGCCTGTCTAATTCCCTACAGAATTCCCCCTAAAGCAGGTGTGTGGTACTTTTTAAAATATGTGCAATATAATTATAATAAATATGCATAAATGTGTATTTGAATAAAAAAATCTTCATAGGTAGTCCAGTAAGGAACTGATACATCTGACATGCAAGGGGAGGCTGAGAGAGGTGGGACTACTGAGCCTGGAGGAGGCTCATGGTGGGAATCTCATCAATGTGTGCAAAGGGAGAGTATAGAGGAGACAATCTCTTCTTGGTGCTACCCTCTGAAAGGAAAAGAGGCAAAAGACACAAACTCAAACGCAGGAAATTCCATTAAGAAAATTTAAGTAAAAGACAGTTTTAGCTCCACATAAATGCAACAACTGGGAAACGTTGCCTGGTGAGATTGTGGAGATATCCCCGGAGATATTCAAAATTCAGCTGGACAGTGTCTAAGCAACCTGTTCTTACTGACTCTTCTTTTAGCAGGAGTTGGACTAGATAATCTCCAGAGGTGCTTTCTAAACTCATCCACTTTGCAATAAGTGAAGAAATATATTTTTTATTTCTTCTTTATTCACTTTCTTTGCAGAATTGATAGAATAAATTTAGTTGCCTTCTGTTTTGGGTAAGGGTTTCTGCTTTTTTTTCTCCTTTATAAACTTTATTTTTTTTTTCATTTTGAGGATGCTGCTCTCTAATTTTAGAGGTTATTGCAATCTTCTGCCAGGTCTGTTGAGGTTAAAGCCTTTATTCTTTTGTGCCTGAAGTTTCAGAACACTACTGAATGCCCCACTGACAAATTGAAAACAAATAAAAAATAGGCATGGATTGTAGCAGAAACTGAAATGAAAACATTCTCCCTAATGTCACTACAGAAAATGAATTAATTTCAATGTACTTTTCAACTGAATAGGGAAAACGCTTGTAATGGGTGAGGACTAATTTGCCCATAGCTACCTATAAACTGAAGAACGCGCCAAGAATTAGAGCTGACATCCTAATAATAGTGGTGGGGTGAAATTATTGTATAAGAACAGAAATTTGTAATTTAAATCTTTTGAGGGAGTGGTTTTGAGGAAATGGAAATACCAAAGTTGAATACCCATAAAAACAATAATTAGAATTATCAGTAAATATTGCCCTGCAGCCTGCTGTTACAGCTGAGACAGTTTTGTAATGTCTTAAGTGCCATGACAGTGACATATATGCTTCTCTTCCTAAATGTTAGGGCAAACTATATTCTGTTGCCTTAACATATTTCCTGGCTTTCCATGAATGATCGTGACTGACCTATTTGGTTAATATTCATTTTTGCTAGGTTTTCAAATTAGTATTTGACCATATAATGACTGGCACAACATAAACTCATAGTGACGGGAGCACTTCTAAATACTGCTGCATAGAAGATAGAAATACAGCAAACCATTTAAATGATTAACACAGTTACTATTACACAGGCTGGAAGAAAATTAGAGAATGGTTCACAATGTCTTGTTATTGTATTAGTTACCTGTATTTGGATTGTGGTAACATTCAAAGATTGCTCAACACAGCTGCAAAAAACCCTATCAAAATCTATAAATACTTTGCAGGCAAGCAGAGACAACACTGTGTCACATTGCACATGTTAGTTATAGAAGATCTTTGAATCAGATATCAATTTTTTTTTCTTGCATAATTTCTCCTTTTTCTCCTCTTTAACATTGGGGTTTTTTTAAACTATTTGTTCCAGTTGGCCTGCACAGGTATTTCTTGCTGGTTTTATTTTTTTTCCTTGTAGTACTCTGAAAAATACAACTGTCTGGTATATTTATATCATGTGAGCATGTAATGAATGTTATTAGATCATCTTTTTGCTCATCCAAAATTCTAAGTAGAATGGCTCTTCTGTGCCTTATCTGCCCAGTTGCAACACTACCCCAAGCACTGGATTTTTTATAGTGGTATCCAAGCTGATTTCCAGACAGACCAAGTTATGAATGGTTAATGGTTGGACTCAATATTAGAGGCCTCTTCCAATCTGGAATCCCTCACTACATTATTATGTCTTTTGACCAGATTATTATCTGTTGAATAAGATGAGAATGAATAAATGCAAGGATTTCTTTAAGTGCCTCGAAGGTGGAAGACAAAATGGGGCACTGGCGGTGGAAAGGAAAGATAAAGATGTCCCTTAGGCCCCAACAGAGAAGCTTGAACCAGTATTTTCTTCCTTTGAAGAAATCCATAGATGAGTGTTCTAAACCTCACTTTTCCAAATTCCCTGAGCTGTAGCAAGGATTATTGGTTTTGTTTAAAGACTGTTTCACAAACAAAGACTTGTAGGAGTCACTGAGGTGTTTTGCTGACTCCTTTCTGTGCCTTGCTTGGCAACCCAAAACAGGATAAAAATGGCCAGTTTAGAAACAGCAGTTAAAGGATCCAAAAGACAGTTTCCAGCAAACATTAGTTATTTTTAGGCTCAGTTGGGGGTGTTTGAGCTATTCATGAAATTCAGATGGAGAAATTAACATTGCTGAATAATTTTAGAACAAATTAGGAGTGGGACCATGCTGAATTGTATACCATTTTCTTCTATAAAATATTCTCCATTGTATTTTGTGGGACATTTCTAACCCAAAGGATTCATGCAAAAATCCAGAGCATTATTGCAACAATGTAGAGGGAAAGGGCACATAGCAGAATGAAAATTGCTTGCCATAAAGTATGGACTAAAATGTAGGTAATGCCTTTGCTTGATTCTAACTTTTGAATGAAAGCATGGCAATACTACAGGGCTTATATAGTGCAAGCAAAACTGTGTCCTGTATTTCTGTCTCTTTTCTTGCCTATTTTTAAATTCACATGAGTTATATCCAGAATGCTAAACTTAAGAGATAGAACATAAAGAATATATCTCTGTCAAAATATTTATTCATCTAGGTGACACTGGGGGACAAGAGATAAAAACATTTTTACCCATATCATCATTTGTACTGCAAACACATTGGGTGCAATGGCTGGAAGAGGGACCTCGGGCACGGTGTAATCTCCTAATAGAGAGTAGTTCTTGTTCTAAAGTTTGTGTTTAAAGTACATACATCAGACAGAAAGGAGAGGCAGAAGGAACACCAGGATGTGACTGGAAAGTGAGGCATGAGAGGCTGAGTACCTGGCTCAGTATGGCTCAGAAACCTGTAGCAGCAGCAGGAGCTGCTCTCTCCTAAAGCTTAGCCAGCTCTTCAATAGCAGTCTCGAGTAAAAAAGATAATTTTTTGAGAACTTGGAAGACAAATAAATTTACTAACTTTTAATCTTTGTTCCATGGCAGCTTTAACTGCTTCAATTTGAAGTTCAGATGAAGGTTGAGTCTTGTCTTATTTTATCTAAATGGGTTCATCTGTCTCATATCACGGCTTTACTTTGTTACGCATTTTAGCCTTCTGCTCTTTTTCATGTGAGGTAGTAAATACTGGTTCTTTTCAACAGCTGAAATGTCAGGACACGATCATTTTGCATGTGCTAGATAAAATCTGTGAAATGCTGCATTTCTTTTCCAGTGACCTCTGGAATGAAATCACAGTTTGTAGGGCTAGAGGACTGGAAGTGACGTCCAGGGTCACCAAACCCAGTGCAGAGAGTGCAGTCCAGCACACAGGCATCATATTTATGATCTCTCCCACATACCCACAGACTGCTGAGGGTCTTTTAGGTTGTTTTGTTTTATTTTTGAAAAGTTTGAATACTTCACTGCAAGCAGACACTAGATTAGGAAACAAGTTACTGCTCTTTAGTGGAGACTGAAGCCAGCATCCTCAAACAGAAAAGAGCTTGAGGGATCACTCATATTTTATGTAGGTGATCTGGTGTGGGGATATTGTTGCTGGATTTTGACTCTTACATCAGTGGATGTGGCGAGATTCTGATTCCATTATTACGCCTCACCTCAGGGATGCTGCCCACCTTATCTTTCTGTATTTCAGTTTCCCCACTGATTTCTGTATTTCAGTTTCCCCAATTTCCTTATCCCTAGGAACAACAAATGTGGAATGCCTACAAATCTGGTGGTGAACAGCTTTGTGTAAGAGCTGCATTCAGTCCGAGGCAGACCAGAGCAACCTCAGTATTTTCAGCTTCTGTTATTTGTGAGTATTTTACCCTAAATTAAAAATAATCTTGATCTTGTCTTTTTTTACGATCAGCAGTTTAAGTTGAAGGGGTCACTCCTTTCTTTGCTAGGTCAAGTTCTGTGGGTTTAAGATTTTCAGGATTTATCATGTCATGGGATGTCAGATGCTACATTCCTCTGCACTTTTTAAATCATTGCTTCTTCCTATGAGAAATTAAAACTTTGTTAGAAACCCATTCAGGTTTACTTTCCTTCGAAAAATATGAGGCTTTTATCTTAGAAAATATTTCTTCATCCAGAGCTTACTGATATCTCCCAGATCAAGGTTTAGACAAAAAGGGAATTTTTAATAGGGATTTATCACTCATTAAATCTGAGGTACAGTTTCTCTTTTTTGTAAGAGTTGATATATTTTCAGCATGAGGCCCTTTTTGAATCCAATCAGGCTTTTTGGAAAGTAATGGAATAATACATAACCTTCACTATAACTTCTCAAATTCTACAATATAATACATTTGCTTAAGTCTGGGAGAAGGAAACCAAACCAATTTATTATAGCCTGTTGATTCACACTCACATGCTGTGCAGTTCATGTGAAGGTCCCATTTACTTTTTCACATGAACTGCCACAGCATGGTTTAAATAGAGATTTCTCTAGCAGTAGTGTTAAGGTTTCTCATTAACATCATTTCTGGAGTCACTGGGCCAAGTATATCCCTCATGCAATTCCACTGATCTCAGTGGGGTTATCCTTGAGATATGTTTGGTCCATTGTTTCTACAGAATCTCTTTGTTCTTTTCTGATCTCTTAAAGAATTTTGGTACTTTGAACATTTTCCACAAAACAAGTCATTATGTTGAAAAATTTGCAACATCTATAAGTAACTTCTCAGGTTTTCTATTTATTCGTACACAGAATTACAATATTATATCCAATAACATATTGAATTTTTTAAATTTCATAACATACACATATATCCTGTTTTCCAGGAATATTAATAAATTTGCTACAAGTTTTTGTTCTTGTTTATATTTTTTTTAGATGCCAAAATTTGATGTGACTCCCAAAAATAACCTGAGACAGACTGCAGGGATAGTTGTCATTATTTTCTGACCAGTTCTGCCACTTGCAAATTTTTAAGCAAGTGATGAGTGAGCAGTGACGCTGCCATACCAATATATTTTCACACTGAAAACAGAGATAGTCTGATATTCTATCTGAATACTGAGTGTACCTAATTTCATTGGGGTTTTTGGGGGGGGGTATTTCTATTAGGAAAAAAATGTATGCAACATTAAAAAAAATGTTAAATTCCATCTGTACACAAAATTTTGTAGAAGTTAGATTTGCAGTTAATGTCTATTCTATACATTATATGTGTGATTTACATGACTTACACTTTTTTCCAGGAGAATGAAAGGCTGGGTTAGGGAACATAGCTTAACAAAATGAATTCTTCCCTGTGATAAATGGTTAGGTATATGGAAAACACATCTTTTCTCAAATTCTCAAATCTCATACTCCTTGCTGTACATCACTGCAGTTTTGCACAGACACTTAGTGGCCTTAATAATGTATATTAATTTTCCCAACAAATTATGAACTTAGTACAGGAACTTCTTCATTTGCCTCTGTATTCAAAGATTCTGTATTCAAAGATTCAAAGCTATTTCAAGGATAATGCACATAATATATAAAAACTGATTTTCTGATTTTTGACAAGTCCATAATAAATCAGCAGAGGAAAGTGACTTGGACAGGGAACCCTGGTTCCCTGAGCTCATACTTAACTTGTTGTCAAGGTCTTTTATTTCTCCAAACTCTTAAAATAATTAAGTTCTAATGTGAGATTGCATTCTGCAGAGAACAGCCTAACAGGCCTCAGAAAAACTAAACTACTTCTAGTTAACTGCTGCTTGCACAAGTAACTTTTGCATCTGGTGACAACAGAGGTGGAAATGCCAGTATGGGAGGCTCTGCTGCTACCGTGGCCTTTGCTTTGCACACAGACACACTTCTTCAGGAAAGTTCTGCAATAGAAGTGCACCTGTGACTTGAGCTGGTGATTTTTTGCAAAACTTTCTGTCCCCCTGAATATGTTATTAGCATTCAAAGCAGAAATGATACTGCTTCTAAGGATGTGAAAAACTCTCACTTAAAGCAAATAAGAAGCAAAGCTTGTGCTCAAACTGCACACACGGGATTGGTTTATGTTTGTAGAGATTTATATGTGAGACAAAATGGAAAAATGTAGTTTAGTTTTATTTAATATCTCTCTCAAAATCCTAAAGACCACTTTCAGATGAATTAGGTGCTGGTGAGTACAATGACTGTGTAGGCAAACATTAACAGCCAAGCTTCAGTCAGTAACAGCCCTGCATGTTATATGATGTGTTAAGAAAGTGAATGTTAGCTAGAAACCTGGGGTTGTCCCTGTGCTCTTCCCAAAAGTGCAGCGTGATCATTTATCTACAAAATGCTAGAGCTCAGATAAAGAGCTGAGGGTCTCATCTGAAAGCTGATGCCTTCAGGCAGCACCTGGTACATCACTGGAGTGTTTGTATTATTAAACAGTTCCAATCTCAGTGCGTTATTCATGTCTTCCTGCTCTGCAGATCACTGAGACCAAATGACAACCTGTTGAACCATATTTTAACTCTGATCTTTGCACAGAGTTGTCCACCAACAGAACAGTCAGAAAATGAGGCAGTAACCTGTAATCTCCATTTCTTGAGCAACCCCTTGCATTTCCTTGTGTTAGTATCAATTGATTTCACAGGGCATACATGAGGTCATGACTTTGTCTCACCTAACAGCTCATCTTGTGCAACACAGCAAAGCCTCCTGAGGCACAAAAACAAGAAAAAGAACACACAGTTGTGTGTGATAGAAGTGCTCTGCTGAGTACCATACCACCCTTGGGATGTGCATCCTGCAAAATGCTGCAGAGAGCCACAGAGTGGAGGTGCCATTTGGACATTCTCAGAGTGCTCTGGGAGCCTGGCAGCCCCTCTTCTCCCACTGAGCCTCAGTGCCACCATGTACTGATTGGAAATTAAAATTACATGTGACTTTTCACTGATGTAAACCTTGCATGCACATCCTGGAGGGGCCCTTCCAACTGGCAGCCATCCTTGGAACATTTTGGCTGGGTCTATATTGTGCTCCAAAACCAGTCTTAGGGGCCCTCCTTCTGAGAGCAGTGCAGCTTCGAGCTGTTCATCACTGCAGGCTTTCAGACAACTCCTGAGTACCACAGGGCCTTCGCATTCCCACTGCCCTTTGGCACACCTGGGGAAGAGTCCCTGGAAAGGCTTTTTGCAGTCCAGGGTACTGACCTTTATTGCTTCCCAAGGTCTTTGCAAGGGCAAACCCCAAATTTTAACCAGGGAAGAGCTTTAAACGTGAACAACTTTCTCATAATTGGTGTATAAGAAATCCCTGTAACACTTTTTTTTCCACCCTTTCTTATCTCAAGGAGCTGCCCTCAGAATACAAAGCCTTGGTCAAGCCAGCTTTGTGAAGAGAAAAAAATCCAAGGACTTATGTTCTCGAAGTGTACAGATCTGTAATGTGTTGTAACAAACCCATTCAGGGCACTGATAAAATCTACTTTCCTGATAAATCAATGAAATGAAAAATACTTCATCACTGTTTGTCTTTAGTTTAATTTAATTTAAAAAATGTTTCAATTTGCAGAATCATATATGATCATTTTAATAGCACTGGACCCACTGTTAGGTGAAAGACTCAATTTCTTGAATTATTTTGGTATTTTCAGTGAGAATCACTAACAGTGATGAGTAATTTCCTGCATAATAAGTGCATCAGGCAATGCATGTTTTTCCTCAACCTGTTAAACTCATAACAGGGCAGTTCCCTTCTCTGGGGCTGCTGCTCCACCCTGGGTTTTCATCTCTTCAGGCAGATCTGTATAAACTAGAGTCAAACTTTGAGCAATCAGTACCACCAGGGCAGTGTTTTTAATGAGAAAAGCAGTTAAATAAATGAAATGTCATTAAGACATATGACTGTTTGGAGACGATGCCAAGAGTATAACAGAAAGTTAGTTTAAAATATTACTTGCTACACATTTATTTTTAATGCATATGAAATTATAGAAACAAAGCACTTTAACTAGCTGAAGAAATAGAAACTTTTTGCACACACAGTTTCAAATCCCAGTAGTATTTCAGCCGCTTGGAGTTGTCTCTTGGACTGTAAAAGAGGGATCTGGACAGTCTCTCAATGTCTCTGACTCTTAAATCCTCAAGCGACATGTATATATGCTTGAGGAATGGGTCAGCTTGCAGACAGAAAGGTCCCAAACCGTAAAAAAAAAATAATAAAAAAAAATTAAAAAAAAATATTCAGATTGGTAGAACAGAGCTGTGAAAGATGTTCCCTCAGCTGGCTGGGTTTGTGACAAGATTCAGTGTTCACTTACACATGATGTGAAAAAAAGTGATGTGAGTGGATATTCTTGTCATGTGCTTCAGCTTTTTTTTTTCTGCAGCAGCTAGAAATTTAAAGATACTTTAACCTAATAAGAGACTGTGTTTTTTCTTGGTTTTTGTCTATAATGAGCTTTTCCCATTCAGAAAAGATAATTTTATAATGATTGAATATAGGCTAAGATACAGCTGGCTTTAGCTTGTTAGGAGCTACATACAGGATAACCCTCTTCTGGGTCTTGTAGCCATCCTCCTCACCGACCACCTCTTTCCTCTTTGTTGTAAATTTCCTATGTAATTAGCAGCTCATAGCAGAGTCACAAAGTTATTATTCAGCCAGAAGAGTTTTTAAAATCCTAGCTGTTATTGCATTCTTTCCCAGGTGAAATGAAGACCAGCCCTTTCTCTGGAAATCAGCCTTTAAGTGCTAGCAACGCACAGTTCTAAGACCACATCTCTGCAAAGCACAAGTTAGTGGTGAATGGAAGAATCACTGGAGAAACAGGAAAGAAGTAAAAAGAGGGTTTGAATATTAGAGTCCTTAGACCTGCTCCTTTGGATTTTTCTTTGTTTCCCTGCTCTCAAGATGGGTAGTAATTGGACTCACTGGTTTTCACAGTATGAACACCATTTAAACATTTGGTTTATTTTTGAAATTTTGAAAAATGTTTTGTAAGCAGGGTAAAACAGGCAACAGGACAGAATATGTTGTGAGTCATCACTTTCATTCTCAGTCAAAGTTCTTTATTTTTCAGCTTTGTGGCATTCTAGATGTACCCCCCCATGGGAACCACACTAATGATATAATAATTGTTGTTTTCACCCAAGAAATTTATCACCCTTCTTGAGGTGGAACCAAAACTCTTGGTAAGCAGAAACTTTCCAGATATCCAAGGGAACGAGAAAAATTGCCCAAGCTCTTTGGCTCTACACAGCTGCAAGGAAGACCAGCTTCAGGGAAAGACAATTAAAATTATTGTATGACAGGTAATTTCTTATTGTATTGTAATTAAATGCAACATCTCAACCTGGAAGAATCTCTATAAACTAGGTAGTACCGGATGAAAAAGATTAAATTATTATTTTCAGCCTAGATAACTAATGTTCTTCAGTATCAGATTCCCACGAGATGCTAAATGAAGTAACGTGTTAATTCATACTCATATCCTCTTTGTTGGTTGCAGTAAGTTTAAAATAACTTTAGAGAGACATTTCAGAGTCAGATGGGTACAAATTTAACATTTTACAAACACCTATGGTCCTTTTTCCTGTCCACAATAATAATTTTTAAGGGAAGAGACTTGTAGAGGCTCCTTGCAGCCAACTTATCTTTTGGATACTTAGGATATCTAGGGCTCAATGATTTTGCATATTATGACACCTGCATCTAAAACAATAGTGTTAATATTAGCAGTGCCATCCACTGCAATATAATCTATTTTTTTAAAATATCAAAGATTAACCCATCATCTTATAGACCTTTGAGGATAAAAAAAAAGCATGAAAACAATCTTCAGTGGCTTTTTACAGTGAGCCCATTTAGAGTATGAATGGTTCCCTGCCTTTGGGGGAAAAAAAGACAAAATAATTGTAGTTTTACAAGAAGTCCACCCCAACTCTTTGCCTCTGGAAAAATTCTTGTAGAAGATGATAGTATCAAGGCTATTTCAGTAATCAGGAAACCCCAGGAAAAAATGTAAATGGATTTTCTACATCCTGAATTTGAAACAGTGTGACTGACAAACATTGACAGGGGAAAGAATTATATGCAGCTAAGGGTCCTGCAGAAGGTATCACACCAATTCCAATCCATAGATATACAGTGTTACAGCAGAATGCTTTCCTTATCTTGCTACAATTAGCAAAAGGATTCATTTTTAATGGAATAGGAATTTGATAAAGAATAAGAAAATAATTAGAAATTAAATGCACAGAAGTAACATCCAAATATCCCAATTCACTAGACCCTAATTAAGTGCAATGTGGGGAGAGTTGGGCACTGAGGAAAAGCTTTGCAAAGTCTGACATAGTGCCTAGAGAGGCACCAAAGCCAGGCAACAGGAAATACTGAGCACAAAATTGCAGGTTTCCCTAGAGTTATATTGCATTCATACTCCTCACCTAAGTTTGGGTGGCACATAAAAAAAAAAAAAACCAAGCAAAGAAATGTGTGAATAGAACTTTAAAGTAAGGCTCACTTGGAAGGAAAATGCTAGAGGTCTTTTTGCTGCTTGGTTTAACATAAAATACTGCACTGTGAATCAGAGAAGTCTGAAATATTCATTTCTCCCCTTCCAGGCAAGTTCTCTAACCTCAAGGCCAACAGCTTAGAAGTATTTAATTATTTCATTCAAAATGGAAGAGTTTCCACAGAAAAATTCAGAGGCTCCTCTGATCCGAGATTTCCCCAAGGCACCCTCCAGAAACTTTTGGAGGGAGGTTTTTAAGCCAGAATTCTGTTGGACAAAGGGAGGGAAAAAACCCAGGTTTTTCAAGTCTCAAAGGGATGATGCTGAGGTGCTGGGCAAAAGCACAAATGCCAGAACAAAAGCCAGTGTGCTAAAAACACTCAAGAACTCCATGAATCTTCAGAGCTAAATTTTTCATGGAACACATAAATGACTGAAATATGGGGACCACAGTCCCAAAGGCTCCACTGAGATTTGTTGTGGAACAGAATTTTGAATAGAGATTGTTTTAGCTCTGCTTCCTCTTTTTTGAGAGGGAAAGGAGGGTTTGGGGCTTTTTTTGGTGGGCTTTTTTTTTTGGTTTGTTGTTACTGTTAAAACATTTTTGTTTGTATCTGTTATTAGACTCTCATCCATCACTTTGTTTTCTTCTCAGATCTTCATTTGTTACTGCACATGGTTAACATCAGATTTGTGAGTGACGTCATAATTTCCAGAATTCCTTTTAGCCTCCTGTAATGATGTTGTCTAGTTTTGGAGTTGTTATTTATGAACTTTTTATGGCTTGGAGACATTCTATGAAATGTGAAAAATAGTAAAAAAAATGAGGAAAGGATTTGTGAGCAAGTTCTTGCAATCTTCTTACAAAAAAAGACAGAAGCCTTGCTGTGACAACTACCAGTTGGATTGTTTATATCCAGACCATTCCTAACAAGCCTTTGCTTCAACTGTGTTTTAAAAATTTCTCCCAAAAGACAGTCCACAACCTGTCCAGAAGCTTGCCTGACTGACAGGGAGAGTAAAAAATATGGATTCTTAGAGTCTGATTTCCAGAAGATATATATTCAGGCTTCTATAAACATCACAGGCTTTGTTTTAGGTCCCCCTCAGCAAGAAAGTGGTTTTACAGAATTACTGGTTTTCAAATCCCAGCTGTAAATGAGGTTCCTGCACCAAAGAACCTGGTATTGAGTTAGATTGCATATAGGCTACAGATGGAAAAACCACTTATACAAGGAACAAGTGGCAAGCAGGTGAACTGAGGGTTTGGAGGGTTTGGCAATCAGTGCATTCATTCCTCTGATTTCTCTCTCCAGTTTCTGGCTTTTGGCAGGGCCTCATGGTGGGGCAGGGGAAGGTTCCTTCCTTCTGGCCCTTTTCAGCAGTTCTCTTGTGGTTTGATGGGACTGTCACAAAAAAAAAAAAAAAAAAGAAAACAAAAAAGTATTTTGAGGAAGAGGCCATTTAAGAATTCCCAGCAAAACAGTTAGGGATGAAAATAATGGCATCTGTGTGGCAGTAGGAGACAGGGCGTTGATTTTTTTTTTTTTTTAATTGGGCACTGAAAAAGCATATTGAACACAAATGGAACTTAGCTGTAATCTCCATACGTCTTATAACATCACAATAATTTCATCACATTGCTAACCACTGTTTAACCTTACCACCACTTATCTTCTGGCATTAGAGCAGACACCCAATGCACCAGGAAGAGGGGAAGGCTGGAAAGAGAAGTACACAGTCAGTTCCCCTTAGTGCACAGGGGAAGTTTGCCCCAGCCTCACCACTGGGTAGAGAGGGAAGTTCTTAAAGAATCTCTGTTGGTTTTAGGTCCCTTTTTTAGGGAAAAAATAAAAATAATTTCTGGGAGTGGGATGTTCTCCTGAGACCAGTAAGAATCAGCAGCAGCAGGTGTATGGAAAGAGGAATGAGACTGAGCAGCTTTGACAGCTTTGTAAATGTAAAAAATATAAGATTAGCAGCTTACACAAAGTAAATGGCACAAAGAAAGTGTGTGGAAAAGATGGAAAGGGCTTAAGAGGTCTCACAAACCACAGGAGACTGAAAAGAGATAAAGCAGTATTGTAGGTTTCAGCATGATGTACCAAGCCCTATATAAAATAAAAGACACAAATCTAATGCAGAAGGTGAAAGGAAAGGCATTTCTAGAGTGGCTGATTTGCATAAAGGAGAACATAAAGATCACTGGATTTCAGTTTAGGGGTCTGGTGGTGCCTTTATTGTCACACACAGGACGACCAGCAAAGATGCTGCTGTGTGGCAGCACTTGTGACAGTATTTTTGCATGAACCATTTTCATCCAGGGTAATTTCTGGTTCAGGTCTCAAAAATATGAGTGGAGTTGCCTCAAGTATTCTTGTCTTAGTCCATAGCGTGCTACAGCCAACAAAAGGAGCTGCTGTAATCTGTGACAGAGTTTAGGTAACTTTATTTATTTATTTATTTATTATTTATTTACATTGTTATGTGACATCTTCCAGTATATGTATAGGGCTACAGGCTGTTGTCCAGCAGGAAATTTGCTCTCCTCAGCCAAAATAAAACACCTGCTGTGTCATAGCATGACTGTGACTTTCATGGGCTGGCAACTGGGATAACTTGCCAGGTGCAAACAGCCTGAAAGGAAAAAAATATTGTCTGCAAAAAGCATAATGTAAATTCATTACTGTTGCTCATGAGCTCATGTTTTGAGGGAAAAAAGTTGTTGATGTTAAATTTGGTTACTACTCTGCAGTTTAGAGCAGCACCGATTGTCTTCACTGTGTTGGTAGAGTGGTAGCACACATAAAATGTAATGCTTTTGTGTAATGTTTATTTCAGTGACATACTGAAGTTGGAGAAGGTGAGTCAACTGAAGTTTATTTATAAGAGTGAAAAGCTGTGTGTTCTCAAGGTTTGAACTACCTGAAAAAGATCCAAGAATGTTAAATTATTAACACCGTTAAATAGCATCAATTTCCTAATATTGAATAGCAGACTTTCCAGATACAGAGGAATGCTGGACAAATGAAAACAGCAAATTTCCTGACTGCTCTGTAAAATTGAAGCATGAAAGCCATTTTGGGTTGCCTAAACAATTGTAGGAATCAAATAGTCTGGAAAATTTCATTTCATGTCTGACAAAGTTAGACAAAAAGTTCCTGACATCCAAAGTACTAAATCTTTAAATACTGCATTTTTGTATGTGAGAATCACATGAAGATTTCTGAATGAAAAACTGTTTCCTCTATCCTCCTCACTCAAAAAAACCAAACCAAACCAAACCCAAACAAAACAAACAAAACAAAACAAACAAACAAAAATAACCTGCAAAAAAAAATAAACCCAAAAAAACCAACCAAAAATCCCACCAAACCTTTTATCTGGTCAATATTCAAGAGTTTTGCATTAACAATAAGATAAAACATAAATGAATTTGTGAAATGCTTCAGTTGATATGTTTTACATTTATTCTAAGGGGAAAAACAGTTTAAAATGCTTTTCTGTATCTGCTGAGGAGTACAGCCAGTCAGATCCAGGATCATATATTTAACTTGAAACTTGTGAGAATGCCTAATTATTTTATTAGCCCTTGCAATTAGTCAGAAGTAATTCTTTAACACTTCATACAAAACTAAACTAGTGGATCTGCATTTCAGACATATTCATGCCTTTTTCCTCCATTCAAAAAATGTAACTTCTTTGTGGAACTTATAAGGAATTCTTCTCTTCAGTAAACAAATCTGTGATTTAAAAAATGGAACCTTGTTTTAAAAGAAAATGCCTTTTGCTAAACAAAATATCTTGAACTTGAAATTCAAGAATCTGGTATTTTCAATAATTTTAAAGTGATTTTTCTTGGGTGAACTCAAATGAAAATTTCTGATGGGTTCTCTGAAAATAACTTCTTTTATTTGAAGGCTTTTTAATTGTAGAATTTCTTGTTCTTAGTAAACTGTGTAAATGACTCTTTCTTGAAAAATGTTTTTCAAAATAGTATTGTTAAATACAGATCAGCAAGTTCCCTTCCCAGTTCTTCACATTGTTCCTGATAGCTACAAGCAGTCATTTCTTTGTGTTTCTACAAAACACAAAGTCTTTTGCAACCACTCTTTAGCAACATGAGCCATACTAAAATGGGCACTGAATATACTGACAGCACAAAAATTTACAAAATAGAAATGGAAAGTATAAAAAGAAACCAAAGAGTACCAGTAGCTTAAATCTTAATCTAGTTGTCCAGAAGAAAAATCATTATTTTTATGGTAAAATTAGTAGCTTTTAATATTTTATGGCTCCAAATGGAACAAGAAAAAATGCCTAACGGCACTCTCTTCTGTCATTGTTTAGCTTCATCTGTTTCTGACCCCCATGGCATAATATTATATTCCAGAAAAACAGTTGTTTTCACTCTTTCCACTTGCTCCAATATTCCCATACTTCTGATATTTTGTTTCCACTGATGCAAGAAAGAAAAAAAAAAAATAAAAGAGGGGGAAAAAACAACTACTCACATCTAAAATTATACCAGCAAGGAACTAACAATTAAACAAGAAATGTCTTGGTTGTCCAGCACTGAACCCTTACCTTCAGGCTGCAGGACACTTATAAAGGGGAAAAAGGAAGCGTTCTGCACCCCTCCCAGAATACTGAGGGGCAAATTGTTGGTTTGATACATGCACTGTAAATTCCTCTGATCCCCTGAATGTTACCCAGACTGTCAGTTAGGCTGTGTCTCCTCTCAAGGTCTTATCCCAACCTTTTTTTTAGGACTGCCATAAGCACTACTCTTTGGCTCAGAGAGATCGTGGCATATGGATCTTAAATTACTGTTATGAAGGAGTTGGTAGCTGGTGCTGTTTGGAGACTAGTTGCCACTTCAGTTATAATGAGATCAGCATAATCCTTATAGTCAGAAAGCAAGCAAAAGCTTGATGTCAGCCTCAAAGAACAAAAAGTAGATTACTGAAAGTGAGTTAATTCCCATGCCTCCACCTTCTCTGCAGAATAAAACAATACCAAAGGAAAAAAAAATTACTAAAAAAGGTAAGAACCTGAAACAAAAAGAGGAGGAAAATATTTTATTTGACTTCTGAATTCTGCATTTTAGGGAAGAATTCCACACTTTCAATTTTTTTCTACAATCATGGCATCTAGAAATTTGCTTTCCCATTTTAAGGAAAAATGAGATCTTGATGATTACAGCCTAAAAAGAGTCATGAGACTCAGGTGAAGCAGAACCAGAGTCATATGCGTGATAAACAACTCTTCCTCAGACAAATGGAAACTCTCAAGATCCCCACCAGAGTAGAGACGAGAAGTCTGTGTGAGTTGTGGTCTGACTGGGGAATTTGGACAAAATAGTTTGTCCTATACTTATACAAGAGGCTAATCAGAAGGCTATACATCTGCTTTCAGGGAATAACAAATTCCCAAGCAGATTAAACATGCTAAACTAGGATGTTTGCTTTTAGTTTAGCTTGGTTTTGTACTTCAGGAGTAGAAAGATCAAAGTACTCTCTCTGAAGGTTTTTGGCTTTCTAAAGCCTGTGCTGACATGTGGCACCCCTGGAACAAGGTTGTAGTTACATGTTCAAGTAGCCTGCTTGGAACTAGAGGTATTTCAGTGTGTAATCCAGTGCTCAGGGAATTTTCCTCCATGGACGAGGGGTTTGGGGTGTGAGCCCTTGTGCACCCATAAGTTACCACACAAACATTTATCCTTCCCAAACTGGACTGATTGTTCAATAAAAAAGGCAACACCATACCTTCATGTCTGTACAAAAGTAATTATTTCATCTGAAAAAGAAAATTAAATCAATCCCATTTGTTAGAGCTGTATAGACAAAGCCATTTTTCTAGATCAGCCTTACACAAAAAGAAGCAGGGCTGACAACATTTCAACATTTTGCAAACCAGAAATCTTCTGTTTGGATGTTTTTTCTTGGATGAATTTTTGTTTTGGAACTTCTCTAAACACTATTTAACTTCAAAAATATCCTGACCAAACTGTACCATATGACATCTTGCAAACACAGAATCTACAAGAGCTGCTTTCTTTCTAAAAGTCAGGCGCTTTTATTTAGCAGGGCAGACTTACAGATGCTTTGGTAGATCTAACGCTAGGGAGAAAAAGATTAGACAATGTGAGCCGTGGTAAATTCTAAATAGGCTTTCTGTTTGCACCACTAATGCATAAAGCCTTGAGTTCTCACACAGCATTGAGGTACTGCTGTGCTAACAGAAAATAAACTGTGGTTTACAAACTGCACAGAATTGTGAGTGGGTGTCTGGGTATCTCCCGAGGATGAAAAAAAAAAAAAAAAACATGAAGCAGTAACTAATCATAGAACAGAATTAAAAGAAGGACCTCTTTTCCATTGTTTGCCATAAAGACCCCAAAAATTCTTACAGTATCATCACTTTGTGTGGTGTCAGACAGGACAGTTCTGTTGTGGTTAGCAAACATTAACATGTCCTTTTCATAATCCTATCCATGCTTCAAGTAAAAGGGGGCCCATGTTAAAATCTTCCAGTTAATGGCTCTGGCTGACTGCACATTTGCATTTGCTCCCAAGGTGCTGGCATCTTCTTAACCTCACCAAAACCCAAACTGCCTTTGTCCAAACTGTGTTCCAATCTCAACTCCAGAGGCTGAAGTGTGAGTGGGGAGCTGAATGAGCTGCCTTTCCCCTTGGAAAGACTTTTCTTACACGGGGACTGTGTTTCTGAGGTACCGTGCACCTTGAGGTTTTCTTGTGTGCGGCATACATGGGAGCCCTGTGAGCCCAGTTACAGCACAAGGAGAAAGAGCTGCACAGCATCCTCTGCATTTACTTTGACCAGAACTATTTACGGAGCCAATATACTTTGTGAAAACAATAAGCCCCATGGAAAACCTTACTTTTCTGCCCCCTGTGAAATATTTCCATAGTTAGTGTCTATCAATCATGCATCAGTTCTATCCAGAGGTTAAAACGGGTGGCCAGGTAGGCGGTCTTGGTTTTGTGGTATTATGAAGTTTTCACCATGAATCCGCAGTTACTGTGCTTATATTTTTAGAGAGGTATAAAAACTGTGTCAGATCACTGTTTTTTTCAGCTCTTTATTCTTGTCACCTGAGAAGCTTACAAGGTTAATTCATTTCCATTTTGACCCTAATCCTTCTTGCAGACCATTTGGGCTACTGCTGCCATACCTTACTGTTAACTCATTTTACACCCTTCCTTTTTTAGGCGGGGGGAATGTAGGGTTATTGCACATTAGAAATCCAGTGGCCAGTTCCTTAGGAACCCCCATAGTCTCAGCTCTGTAGAGACTATTAAAAGTAGAATAAAATATCAGGAGTATTCTTGTGTGCCACTGAATTCTCAAAATTCAGTTATATATTGGTATGTTTCATCAAACACTTGGGCATAAATCTCTTTTCAAATTGTGAACACCATCACTGCTCCTGAAATTTCAGTGCGGTTGCTTGAAAACAACAACTCCTACCCACTTTATTTAATCGTATATAAGCAACAATATTAGCTTCCATATTTTTGAAGATAATGTCCCTGGGATACATTAGCCAGAAGGCATTTGCCTGTTTCTACTATGGCTGATACAGTATCAAATTTAACATCAAAGGATTCTATCAAAAGGTTTTATTTTGTCATAGCAGTTGCATAAAGAATCAGTAACAAATTTGCACTATTTCTGGTTTCACTCTTCCATGTAAATTAATGTATTTCCCACTTAGTGGCAGATTATCCAGTTGCTAAAGCTTTAAGCATAAATAAAACCTTTCTGAAACTGGGACATCTCAGGACTAAAGTATCTGACTGATAATGAATTCTTGTTTTTAATATAGTAAAATAGGAATTGTAGTGGAAAAACTCCATTCACTAGTGCCCAGAGAAATAATAAAACAGCCCATGTTTTCTTATCCACAGCTAGTTAGATGAATACAATGAGATAAAGTGCATACTTACAAAATAACTGCATTGTATGGAGTGGGTTTTCTAAACAGCTCTATTAAACAACTTCACAAGTTAGAAAAGACTTGATGGGGAATAAATGATATCATCAATTTCACTTTAAGAGAAAAGATTATTTTGTTTCCCAGGAAGTCTTGAAGTCTTTGTTATTTGCTTCAGTGGAAAGTTTAGTTTAAAAAAAGACACTAGATAGTATCTTTTTGGCATGAAAACACCCAATAAAATTAATTAAACTGTCCTATTTATACTAAAACCTAATACAGTCCCCATCAGAGTAGTATAAAAAATTTGGACTTGACATAACAGATGTCTTGCATAGTTTCTTTTCAAAGGCTCCTGAATGCTGTCCACCAAACACAGCCTCATCTGTTAAATTCTGTAGGTTTGTTCAAAACTCCTGTATTTTCCATTGAGTGCTACAGGATCTATATCATCAATGTTATTAATTTGCATCATAAATCTATATGATTCTATACAGATAGGACAGTTCTATATGATTCCCTTTTTAAATAAATTTTTTCACTTCCAAAGGCTGTAGGCTTATGCTTTTTCTTATTAAACAGGCCCAGTAGTGCTGAGTACTTGCAGATTCTTCTGAATAAATTGGAGAAGCAGGTAGAATTGACTCCAACAAGAGTTCCATGTTGGATGCCTTATGAGGCACAGATGCAAAATCCACTATTTAAACACACCTGATTAAGTTCATGGTAATGTTACTGCTCCATTTGCCTTTAGAAACATGAGCTGTGTTTGTTACATAAAAATATCACTGGCACTCAGTGGGAACTCATTATGATTCAAGTAACAGAAAAATAAGTACAAGTAAAACCACACTTCCAACCATCACTTAGTTGCTAGCACTCTGTTTCTCAGAAATGCAGAGAAAATAATTTTTAATACTTTTTGTCATATCTCAAACACTCTTCTTTGTCTCTCTGCAACTGGTTAACAAGTTTACCTCAAGTTGAAAATGCCAGAAAATCTGCTTAGTGAAAAAAATTGTTGTTTTTTTTTTTTTTTCTATTGAGTCTTTATAGGAGTTTAAGCTCCTCTACTGCATGTACGTATATTTATCCTCTGTAACTGCATGTTATAGGCAGATATAAAAACACAAGATGTCCACCATTGTTGTGGACATTGTGACACACATCTGAGCTGCACAGAGGACCATGACACAGAAGGATTTGAACTCACTACTTCCTCATGGAAAAACATTTTGGCAGTGACAGCAGAGAGCTGTACTAAAGCTAATTATAGCATTTTAAAAGCTGCAAGAGCTCTCTCCCACTTCAAGGCAAGTGAACTGGAGGAATTCAACCAGATGGAAGCAGTGTTTCATACATATGAATCTGCTCTGGGAAGGATGTCCACCTTCACACAGCCTCCTTTTACACCACACCTATGGATGATCTTGGTTTACAAACAGGTGACTCCCAAAGACTGCTGGCTGTGTTAAAAATTATGGAAATTTTGTGGGTGGGAATTTAGAGCAAATGGGACCAATGGAGTGTCTTGTCCCTTCCTCATTCAAAGAGCCCCCTGTCATCACTTCTCCTCACGTATAAATTTAATTTCATTTCCACTGTCTGCAGTGCTACAATAAAGATAGAATATCATCCCACAGAATTGTCATAAAGATGAAAACAAAAATATCCAATAAAAAAGTCAGAAGTAGATTTTATGTACCCTTTTGCCCTTTTTAGTATAATGTTTCACTCTATTTTTTTCGGGCAGAAATGAAGCCCATATTTCTTTAGACTCACAAGTCCCAGAGTATGAGTGTGAATAATTTTTTATCATTTCAGGTTAAGATGGTTTATCAGCTACTGGATCTGCCACTTCTTCAGTCACATTTTCAAGGACCAGTTACAGATCCCCCATCACATCAGTGAAATTTATGAGAGGAGGAGCAAAGAGAAGAATAATGCCACGTCTTGAGGGAAAGGAGATGACATATGTCTGAAAGGCTGGCTTTATTTTGGAAATGGCAGCTGCTTGGAACTGTTGACAGACTGGGAATGTTAGAAATTGTCCCAGGCCAGATGGATTACTGATCTGGGTCCAGGTGAATAGGTCAAAGGCCCTTTATAAATGATTGGCATCTATTCCCACGTAGCTATCACCACTACAGAGTAGTATAGGTAAGAGTTAATTTTATAACATGTAATTGAGTTATTTTGGAGCAGTGCCACACAGGTCAGGGGTACTTTTCTATCATCTTCCTCCCCTTTTGCTGCAGCAATTGCAGTAACTTGAGACATTTCTAGTACTACTCCTAATTTAATTAGGATGGGCAGAAGGCAAGATATCTAGGGAGGGATGGTAGAGAAATAGCTCTTTCAGTCAGCAAATCACATTCAATCTTTTTCTTTCTGTTATTTCCTGTGACCTGAATGCACTGATCTGTTTCACAGTCATGTTGTAAGAAATTTTTCAAGGAACAGGAATGAATCAACCAAATAAGAACTTGAAAGCATAGAAAACAAGGATTTTCATCTACTTGTGAGAGCTTGATACTTTCACTTCTTGCACTCTATTCTTTTGCATTTTATTTATATTATCATGCATTTTTCCAGAGAACAAGTAGGTTTCAAATTAATTTTAAATGGAAATAAAAGAAAATGGAAAAAGCCTTCTCACTGAGTCAATCAAATATATTATAGAAAGAAAAATAGTTCAAGTTGTGAGTTTTTGACAGTTCTTGGATTGAACTAATACTCCTCAACTGTGTGAAAACTGTAAAGTCTTGTTTTGTCCTACAGGGTCCCTCAACTCCTTGATGGCCTTAAGTACAAGTTAGAGCCTCATCTCCCTCACTTGCATCAAAATCCTTGGAAATGCTTGACAGAAAGCTCTGTCAAATGTTTTCTGTCCCCACACAGGCAGCAGAGCTTCTTTTGTGAATAGTTGCCAGTATAAATTTGAAGTTCTTAATGCCAGGTTTCTAGCAATAAAACTTACATTGAAGAAGCATGGGAAAAGTGAAGACAAAATGTGCAAAACCTTCTGACAGGAGTACAGCACTGCATTTTATGTTATGGTCCAGGTCCCCTCAGTAGTCTGATAAAGCAGCTAGTTAATTTATTCATGTGTTAGCAAAGATTCTTTCTAAACTATCTTTTGGCAAAATGCAGAAGTTTTTCCAGTAAGTTCTAGCTAAGCCTCATCCAGAGAGAGAGAGAAAAGTGACGCCAGTCAAAGGTGGGGAGCAAAATAAAGAGCTTGTCAAAAGGTTGCAATACATTTGTTGCACTCAGATGCTTCAAAGTCATGCTCTATATGTAGCAATCATCTAGGAAGAGCTCATACATGTACTGTGGAATTGAGAAGAACTGTATTTTCACATAGCTGTAATGAAGAGCTTAGAAAAGTTAATTATATGCCTTAAATGCCTTTGAATCTTTCTTTACATCTGATTTTTGTTTTTTCTCAGTGCATTTTAAGACTAGTACAGAAAAATCTTGTCATTCCAGAATTCAGTTCCAAACAATGTGTCTGCAGGGAAGGCTCTAATTTTCCAGTTTTCAGGAATATGCCCTTCCCTGCTCTTACTGCACAGGTGACAAAATCGTTTAAAACCTCATCCATAATTGTTCTGAACCAGAGTATGTCAAATGATCTGTGATGTAATGACTGCTATAACAACTATTCATTTTTGGTTCGAAACCTGAAATAAACTGTTGACACATCATATTTCACATGCTAGAGGAGACAAGTTTTGGCATTATGTAGTAATATTAACATATTCTACAGAAAGTATTGTAATATTAATACAGTCTATGTAAACTGAGAATACTCAAATATACATATAGCATAAAATACTTTAGGATGAGAATAATTTTGAGAATATGGATTTAAAGTATATTAGTTAGCCTCTGCTTAACTGCTATTAAGTACTATACATAATTAATCCAAATTAATCTAATTAAACTTCCAACTGACAAGGGTTTCCAGTTGGCTGAAGTTTTGCAGGGCTCTTTTGTACACGACAGCAAACATTAACCTTTCCTTTGAGGAGCTGACCCTTAAAAAGATGTCCCACTAAGAGATGATATCATATACAATATAGTCTAACCACAATCCTGACCACTGAAAGGTCAATAATTTCCATCATCTTTCAATGTTAGGAATTCATTAGGGAGATTTTTCCTCTGTGTTTCTCAAGAAATGCCATGTTTGGTGAGCTTCCTCTTCTTTGTTTCCATTTTCTGAATCTTGAATTATTAATTGCTTATACAGTAAAGCTGAAGGAGGTCCAAGATATTCTGTACTTCAGACAGGATTTAACTTCTTCCATACAGAATGTTATTCTTGAACAGAGCCAAATTCTAAGCTATTCAGTGGGAATATTGTTCAGTTATGAAGAACAGAATGTGTCAATGTGTAAATACACATCCATATAATATATATACATCTATATATGTATGTATATACATAGTCTATATTCTAAACATATATATAATCCTTATGAAATTCCATTCTAAAGATCTAAAGATGTCAGAAGCTGAAACCACCAGTTATTTTGTTTACCGACAGCCACTCAACATTCTCCCATGAACAGAATTTTTTATTAATTTTTATGTTTAAAGTCTCTTAACTTTTTTTTAGGTTTAATAGTGCTTGTGTTTCTCATTGGAAAAGGAACACCAATGGGACCAGGAAGGCTATGAAGCACTGTTCTCAAGGCACAACATTAATAGCCTGCCTAACTGCATGAAAGGATAGACTTTGTCTAAGCCCAGCTTTCGGGAATTTTAGTATCTCAAACAGAAGATATATCCAGGTGCAGAAATATGATATGCATATCATGCTGAGCATGAGCTGAGTGTCAGAAGTATGGGAGCGTCTTGCTGACTCTATTTCTGTCTTTCAGGGGGGTTTTTATCTGAGGCAGGTCATCTTCACTACCTTGATTTCATAATTAATTTTTAATCTTTCTTGTTTATTTAGGATGTCTTTCAATGTAAAGATTGTATATTTAATTTCTTGTTTGAACAGGTATGCAGCACTTCTATCACAATGAATACCTGGGAGCACTCTGATAACTACAAAGTTCTTACGCACTTGTTTCTCCTACCTCTTATTTTAACCTTTGGCATTCCATCATATTTGGTGTTGTCAGGATAAAACATGAGTGTTCTTGCATTTCCTTAATAAAAAGTCCAAGAGAACAGCTGTAGAAATGTGCAGTAGCTGCAAGGTGATGATCTGCCTCACAATGAAGTGCATGGGAATATGTTCAAAAGCCCTTAAACAGGAATCAAGTGCTAATTCAAAAAGAACAAGGAGAGCAATGAACGCTGCAATGATTTTACCCATAGGCTTGAGAAAACACAGATGGAGATTTGTTGAATCTGTATTTCTCAGGGCTACTACAAGCAGTAAAAGACAATACACATTTAGCCATCTTCTCAGGAGGCTGTTTAACAATAACAGACATTATGGTTTTTTACTCTGCTCCCAAGGCTTTTTTGACAGTTATATAATATGCATACATATTAAGGAGGAGTGTCTGGCATCCCTGGTTTTCTTCCTTTTCTAACCAAATGTCTGAACCTGAAGCTAGTCAGGTTTCTTCTTGGCTACACTCCTGGCCCAAGGAAGGTAGGGTTTTTGGAGGCACTTCAAAAGAAAGGGTGGAGAGCAAGTTAGCCAGAATACCTCATGGCGTGAGCACTTCGCTAATGTGACAGATGCAGGTTCAAGCATTCCTTGTTTGAAGAAAGCACAAAACTCCTAATTGCTGGATGAATTAGTGCAGTATTATGCAAAAGATGGATATCAAACATCTGAGTGCTTGTATGTTATCACATATAACTGCATAGGAGAAATAGGTGGAATTTTTATGGCACTCTGCCTAAACTTGAACTACGAGAGAGTACTGTCCAGGATATAGTACAGAACTGAAGCTCCTGCCAAAAGCACAGCTCTTTCAACCATGCAGGCAGCTTCCAGGCAAAGTACAAAGATAATATATATATATATTCAGAGTAGGTTTATTTATTCTATGTAGAAAAGAATATGAATCACAGAAGATACTAAAATAATGATGGTCTATGATTGGTTATGGTTATTTCAGAGGACTTAATAACCTGAGACTTTTTGTTGTTATTCCATTTTTGAAGTAATGGAACAATACTTCAGAAAGTGAAGGGCTTTGGACAAATAAAATGTTTAAAGAACATGGCTTTCTGATTATTTACATCTCACATGCAATTATTTCAGAAATATTTTACCTCTGCAAAATCTACCAATTGTACTATTGTACAACTGACACAATTCTACTCCTTCTGCAGCCAAAAAAACCCAAAAGTATTTTTACAAATGCAGTCAATTTCCCTAGAACTATTTCTAATCTTTTGTCATGATCAGTACAGGATTAAAGTAGTCTCATGATCAGAAAGATAAAATACCAAGGGCCTAGTTCTGCTACCTTTGTATAGAGCAGTGGTTTGGTCTGGAGGAACAAACCAGAGTGTCATGGAACTATCATTATATTTAGGTCAAGCACATTTTCAAATCAGACCTCTTGGATGTGAAGCTGAGAGGTGCTACAGACACTTCTGCATTTTCAGTATCTAATTTAGCTATGTTCCTGTGGTCTTAATATCCTGAAACCATAACACAAATAAAAGACTGCTGGCAGGCTCTGCTGGAAATATAAGTGGGGTTTCCAAAGGCTTACTACTTATTTACACACCTAAACATAAATAATCCCCTCATGTACCACTTTTACCCACAGGCTAAAACACATAGTTTTATGTGAAGGTCATACTTGTTCTCATGTGTTGGAAACGTAATCTGTCTTTTAAGGTTTGCAATTCTTGTTCCACCTGTGGATTTATAAATGCCTCCACTTTCAAAGAATTAAAGAATTCTTAAGGCTTAAGGTTGTTTTCATTTGGACGGGGCAAGTATTAAAGAAAGTCCACTACAGTGTCAATATATAGACACGCAGATATTTCTCATGACTATTTGAGAAGGTTATAACTTGGTATCTGAAAGGCCAAGATAACAGAAAAAACACTGGCCAGCATAAACTTTTTTTATTTTCTGACCACAACTGGGAGGTGTCTCACCTTGACATGCACCACTGGCCAGAGTTTTGAATTAATAGCGATAGCTGTGTTGAAATTCAGTATCAGAAACTCATTAAAATTTGAAATTGATTTAAAAAGTTGTTCATTTCAGTTTGAGACTCTTCCTTTTTCATAATCCTCTTCCAGTTCAACACCAGAATGATGCAGAATGTCCAAGTTTCTCCAAATGCTTTCTAAGGAGAAGCTGATGTAGCGTGGGCTATATCTGGGTAAGCCGTCAAACTGCTGGACATTGATTCTATATAGGGATCTGATCCTAGCCTACGGTAGAAATATTTTTGGCTTTTTTTCAGGCTCTGAGAGTCATAAGGCTGATTTCAAGAAAAATTTTGAGGCTTTTCTTGGGGTGCAGTGAAGTCTGAAAGGGTGTGTCTGTTTCTGTCCCTCTGTAACTTACCACATCTCCCTGGTACTGCAGGAGGGGAAGCTGAGACTTTTCCACAAGGAGCTTCTCCTCTGTGTGAGGGATGCAAAAAAACTTGACATGTTACTCCTTGTTCATACTTCTCAAAAACTCCTACTGAACAATCTAAAAAAGCTAAAAAATACCACTTAATTTGAAGATCTATTCCCAAAAAAATTCATATTTTCTAGATAGACTTTGGCCTGGAAAGAAAATACTATCTAGAGAGAAAATTCAAATCAGACTAAAATCTTTGTATTACCAAAATTATTTTACTAAATTTATTGCTATGATCTAAAATAATCTTCCCTAAAGCTAAACATTTATAAACTTCAGATGATCCTGACATTTGAGGAGTCTAGCCCAATGCTTTACTTTCTGTTGTTTATGACCCAAGTACAGAATTAAGTTTTCCAAATTAATTCTGTGCAAAAGCAGAATTAAGCCCAGAAATTATTTGTTCCCTATTCTTCCACAGTCTTCCCAAACAAATTTGGTAAATTGTTTACAGTCTACTCCATGTCTGAGGCCCTCACTGGGTCAGATGTCTGTTTCCCTTTGCCCTGTCTGGTTTAGGCTGCAGACTCTCTGGGCTGTGGACTGCCTTTTCTGATAAATCGCTACACAGCATAGAGTACAATGGAATATGATTACTTGTCTGGAGATCTTAATATAAAAGGATCTAATATAATGCAAACATTAGGAGACATAATACCATGTCATATCATATCGATGACAGGAGATAAACAGAGTCAGCCTACAGCACTCTGTGCGCAGAGCCTGTAGAGATCCTGCAATGAAGAGGGAATACAGAAATGGAAAATAGTTTTAGGTTTTCCTGAGCTACAGGTTAATTCCTTCTCCAGTAACCAGGATGAATAGGATGAAGGCCATAAAACATGAATGCCCTTCTTAATTGGAAAACAGGCAGTAAACGAGCTGCCCCTTTAGGATCAAAGACACTGTTAAAAATGAAAGATATTATTACAGTTATTGTAAGGTTTTAATAGCAGCATTTATCAATAGCCCTTCTCACTGGGGAAATTGCTATAAATACCCAGCTGACTTATAAGCAACTATATTGTTCATAACATAAAATGGCTGGCCAAGCATTACCTTCTGATATTCTTTTTCTATTTCATTTTATGCCCTTGAATCTAAGGCTCTAGAAAATACATTTTTAAACAAGGAGTAGTTCATCCTCTGATATATGGCTGAGGTAACAACAGAATGCTAATCTTAGGTAAAATTTTACTCTGTAAAAAATGGAGATGTCACTTATTCATTCCTCTCACTGTTTATTTTCAAGGGCTAAATAAACATGAAAAATTGTCTCCTGAATGTCTGAGATATAATAACAGGCTGCATCCCTCTCCCACCCCATCAGTAGACTATACTTGTAAGAATTATGCCAGATGTGTCTGGGTATATGTTAGTTATTCAGCAAAATTGAAAGAGACAAATTAAGAGAAAACTGTTAGACAGTATAATCCCAGGGATAGCCTTAAGATCAAAATAAAACAGTGCGCTAAAATAAATTGCATTTTGGAACCTTTTGAATTTCTTTTATAGGAAAGATAGTTTTAGTGTCATTGAGGTGTTAATATGCAAATTTCTGAGGAAAAAAATACTTTCCAAATGACTGTTCACACTTTCCTTGGGTGGAAATCTTCTACCCCTTTCACTTCTGGTAGTGTAGGGATTGTGGCAGAACTTTTCTGTTCCTCAGACCTCACCAGTACAGAGGTGTTTCAGGTTGGCAGCTGTTTAGGAGATTGTCTTGCGTGCTCACCTAGCTGGGGGAGCACACAAGAAAATTCTAGGATGCAGAGGTTAATCATGAAGTGAGGGCACATTTCTTATGATATGAACCCACTACTTTGTCTTTCCAACTCTTGTTTTTCTGTCTCTCTTAATCATAGAACTAGAGAATAATTAAGCTGCAAGGGACCTCAGGAGGTCTCTAGTCCAAGCTTCTACTCAGAGGCTCAGCTTTAAGATCAGTTCCGTTTATTTGGTGCTTTACTCAGACAGGAATTCAAAACCTCTAAGGACAGAGATTTTGTCTTTTCCATACTGCACTTAGTATTTAGATGAAGGCTCACAATACCAAGGAAGGGACTTCTTTTGCTTTCCTTGATGTACTGTCTGAGCTCCTGATGATGCAGCCCAGAACATTATTTGTCTCCTTTGCTGCTAGCGCACACTACCAGCTCATGTCCAACCAGACCCTCAAGTCCTCTCCTGCAGAAATACTCCTCAGCAAGCCAGTCTATGGCCTGCACTGCTGCAGGAGTTCATTTGTTTCCAGATGCAGGACTTGGCATTTGTCCTTTCTGAGTTTCAGAAGGTTCCTGTTGGAGCATTGCTCCATTTGTCTCAGTCTTTCTGGATCACAGCTCTGCCCTAGGTTGCATTGACTGGTCCTCTCAGTCTGGCATCATTTGCAAACTCAGTGACCACACACTTCATCCCCTCTGGCAAGGCCTTGGTAAAGATGCTAAACAGGTCAGGGCAGGGCAGACCTGATGTACTCATCATCAGCTTACAGCCAGCTTGGTCCACTTCCTTCATAACCTGATTAATTAACCCTTTTTAAACCCATTTTATGAACATATTCCTTGTTCAGCCTTTTATTATGAATGTAATGGTAAAGACTACTCTTGTTTCCATGTAAGCTTTGTCTCCTTTTTGCACTGTAGCTCCTTAATGAGTTTTCTGCTTGGACAAGCTGATGTCCTGCTACATGTCCATGTTTTCTGTGTATGGAGATGGACCATTTCTATACTTGGAGGATACTGTCATTAAGGATCTGCAAACTTATTCTGAGCTCCTTTCCTCTTTGAAGCTCCCTCTCCTGGTGTCCCATCTACAATTTTCCAGAATAATCTTAAATCTGCTCTCCTTCCTCAGGATCTTGTACTCCTATTTCATGGTGCCTATAACCAAGGGTATCAACAATTATTACAAACCAACTAGTCCTGTCTTGTTAAGTGAATAGCAGATGCAGCTATGTGTCCTCCCTCTTTGGTATAGTACCTATACCTGATCATGTCCATTGCTGCCCTTCCAGCAGATATCAAAGAAAGTTCTCCAGTAGAACTAGGGTCTGGATACAGAGGCTTCTGAGTTGTTTAAAAAAGGCCTCATCCTAGGAAGACAGTCTGTAACACAATTCTCTTTGTTCTGAATGTTGGGTATCCCTCCACAACAACCTTTCAGCAATGTGCCCCACCACAACAACCCCAGGTGTGATGCAGTTTGGTGACCCCAAGCACAGCTCTAGTTCCTCCTGCCTTTTTCTTTGGCAGTGGGTATTTGTGTACACAGCCTGGAGATGGGCCTTCTTTTCCCTTTTTACCTCACTCCTAAGGTCTGCCTTGTACACATCACCCTGATATCACCCTATTGTGTCATCTTATCTGCAACACTGAGTATGGTGGATAAAGAAAGCTAAGAAGAATAGGTTAGATAGCAGATACACAGACAGATATGTAGATATGGATGTTAGACCTTAGAATGGTGAATTAACATATTCTGAAGACATGTGTCAAAGGCTAATGCAGCTAAGAACGTCTGAGTGTGCAGATATTCTGAAACGTGCTGAGGAAAGTAACTGGAAAACCACAATGCAAATCATGCAAGAAGAGGATGATACCTTCCTATACAATTCCCCCAGATAGCAGATGGTTTTTGAATAATCCCAATCTCTAAACTAAATAAAATAAATTCCCAAAATAAATGCCTAAATTAATTCCCATTAGATAGTTTGATGTGACGCAGAGAAATCTCTTTTAAAATATAAATGTAAACCAGACCTCTTCATGATATAGCAGTTTTCTACTCCAGATGCTTTTTCATTATTTCAGCCTCCTTACCACACAAACTCCACAAAGGCTGTTGACAGCTTTCTTCTTTCTTAATTAAATAGCTACACAATCCACTGTCATTAGTTATAACAATTTTTCCATATTTGAAACTACTAAGACCTGCATTGTTAAAAATTTATTGATGCATCATTGTAATTATTGCAGCTTTCTAAAAAAAAAACCTACTAAAATAGATTTATAAAATGTCATTATCATGCCATAACTGTATCTAATTGGTCTATATCCTCAGCTTTACATTTAACTGTGCATTTAAAATTTATGCATTTACTTCCTTGTCAGGCACCTGTAGTAGGTTTTGGTCGGCTAATGGTAGGTTTGTGTGCAAGGCTTGGTACAGTGAGTACAGTCTACTCTATTTTTTGCCTTAAAATATTTTGAAGGCTGTGCTTATCAGGTAAGAAGAGAAGCTATCTCCTGGCAGTTAGATCAAAAGTGTCATTAGCTAAAGTTTGTAGTCAGCTAAATTTAGTTATTTTGCACTTGGGACAGAGGTTTGGGATTGAATGACAGAATACATGATCTTTTGAGATCATACCCTCTATTTTACAAAGTTTATTGGGTTTATGAATTGCAAATATTGAGCACTCATTAGAATTAATTTAGTGGCATCTCTTTAGTTTGATAAACCTGTCTTTTCTGCACTAAAATCACAAGGTCATCAAATAAGAAAAATTTGCAGGAAGTGACAGAGCTTGTAATCTCCTACTTGCAGCTCTGGGTTTGCTAAGTTTCAGATGTAAATGTTACATCTTACAATGCTCTTCAAATCCAAACAAACTGAAAGCATTCTGTCTTTTTTCCATCTGTCCTCTCTATTCTCACAATGAAATCACTAACCATGAAATTAAGTCTGCAAGTAAAGTTCCAGAGCAGAGAGTGTTAGCAATATGAATAATGTATTGCTCATAACTTAAATTGAGTCAAGTGCACTGTCTATAGATATGACTGCAGAAAAAGAAGTAAGAATAAGAAATTCGTACAGTGGCCAAGTTCACTATTAATGGAATTAAAACTGTCATCAGACACAGTAGATTCATAATTGTATTTCTGAGTTATTCCCATTACAGAATAATGACTGTAAACTGAACATTAAGCATTATTGAAGCATTTATCCTCTTCATGAGAATGAATAGTATTATTATTCAGTAGTATTGCAGACTGGTATGAATGCCAAATGCTTTTAAAGTTTCCTACATAATTTGTAACTAAATCTCCAACAAAGCAATGACTTTCTCTGCTCAGCCTCATCATCTCAGCAACTGAAGAAAGAACAAAATAATTCCTCAACCTACCCACAAAATAGGTGTCAATGGCAAGGAGTCAGAATCACAGAATCACAGGATGGTTTGGGTTGGAAGGGACCTTGCAGATCACCTAATTGAAACCCCCCTTCCATGGGCAGGGGCACCTTCCACAAGAGCAGGGTGCACAAGGCCTCATCCAACCTGGCCTTGAACATTTCCAGGAATGGGGCATCCACAGCTTCCCTGGGCAAGCTGTGCAGCCCAGTGCCAATCTACTCTCTTCTAGTGTGAAGCTATAACCTCGTCCTATCACTTGATGCCCTTATGAAAAGCCCCTCTCCTTTTACTGAGCTGGATCCCTTTAGGTACTGGAAGGTGCTCCAAGGGCTCCCGAAAGCCTTCACTTCTCCAGGCTGAACAGCACCAACTATCTCAGCCTGTCTTCCTGAGCCTCACCATCAGGAGAGGCGCTCCAGACCTCAGGTCATCTTCTTGGCCCTTTTTTGGACTCAGTCCAGCAGGTCAGGAAACTGTTCAGACAACACTCAGGTGAAGCAAGATAATTAATACACAAATTAAAATATATCCCCATTCATATATATATGAATATTAAGGTTCCTTACTATCATTCAAAACATAATAAAGTTTACTGAGGATCAAAAATCTTTCACAAAATTAAAAAGGTAGAGTGATTATTGAAACTTTTCAGTGCCTATTCTAACCACGGGACGACAGGGTTCTTGGAACAAAGAGTGTGTCATCTCATATATCATAAAACTGTCAGCACAGTCAGGTACCACTCCTGACCACTGTGCATGATTAAAGTATAAATAGAAAAGGATAAAAATAGTAACAGCAATTGCTAGAAGCCAATTCTGAAATTCTTTCCACTTCTACTTTGTAAACTAGGACCTTTGGACATGCAATGCAAAAGAGGGAAAAAGCAAGAAATGTTGGTATCTTGCCATCATTATCCTCTCTATTTATCATATATAATTATACAGAAATAATTTCTGTATGCAGACCACACATGCTATATTCTGATCTTGCTATGATTCATTATTTTATTCCAAATAAGGAGTATTGCCTTGGATATTCAGTTGCTGGAAACAATTAGAAAATGTCCATATCTGATACCTGTGCTGAGTAGCTGAGTTTCTTTTCTTACTAGTAGAGTGCTGTCTGTCATGTCTTTGACTATGTTGTCTTAAATGACCTCTACCCTGTTTGGAAATGTCAGTAAGAGATGAATAGAAGTGGAGTCTGGTTTAAAACTCAGACTATTACATGGTCTCTTCGAATAATACCATTAACACAATATTCATTCTCCATTTACTACACATCTTTGATATTATGTTATCATTCACAAGGTCTTTGTTGAAGGCATCTCAATCCTGAGAATATTTCCAAGTGGCTGTAGGAACCCACAAGGCTGCAAACACATGCTCAGACTGGAGGCCAAAGGCTTAAGCCAGAAAATGGCATATTGCTGTTTGTCTGCCAGTAACTCCAGTATTTTTTTTTTCCTTGATGGCTTTTTAATTTTTGTTTACTTTAACAATGAGCTTAATGGTGGAAGGTAGAAAACACCTCCACAAAACTGGTGCAAAAGATCAGATTAGCTAATGAAATACTAAAAAAAAAGATAGGGAAATGGAAAATATTGAGATAGATAAAACAGCCTTCTTCCTCAAACAATGTCTGTCTGTATTTCCAATTACAGTGCTTCACCCTATTCTAACCCTTTTTGCAACACAAAATTAAACACTTTTCATGCAGCCTCTGCCTGACTCTAAGATGGATGGTTTTTTAGCATAGATGTTATAACTTTTACATATACAGCTTGCAAAATTTTTAAAAAACATTGCAATTAAAAAGCTGTATAAATGTGAGCTGGGATTACAAGTAATAGTACAGTAAGATCTTAATTAAACTTTTTTTGTTATAGCTGTTTCATGGAAAAAGAAACTTGATAGGCTGTGTTATAGAAAAAACAAATGGGAAGCAACAAAGAGGTTGACTGGTGTTCCTTTTCCAAAGATTGAGTTTCAAGTGCTAAATAGATTGAAGCTTAGAAAAAGGGCTTGAGAATAATCAGAATTTAAATTTTCTTTCTATCTTCCAATTTGATCCCAAATTTCTGGTCTTTTAGATGATTTGAAATAAGAAAATCGAAACCTTATACCATTGTAGTTTCTTGGATAACAAAATAATCCAAATATAATAGGGTAAAGAAAAGCAAGGCATCTGGGGAAATGCAGCTTACCTTAGCACACACTTTAGAAGTTTCTGTCTCCTGCTGGAACATGATGTATAAAAATGAGGAGTCCTGAGTACTAAGATGGTTCCTTTCTTAAAAAAATAAAAAGGTTGTAGTAAAGAAGTTAATATGTTCTGGACTGAGAGAACAGAAACTTTTATTCTGTGATTTTAGTTTTAAACATTCTAATGGGGAGGAGATAAAAGAAATAGATTATAATAACCTATTAAAATATAAATTTTCATATTTTTATTATATATGTTGAACTTCTTTTATATTGCCTTGCATTATATGTTGGTTTGTGCTGTCTGATAAGACATCGGTTGATCTGTGATGTTTAATGTTTAAATTCGTATCATTTAAACATAGGAAAATATATGTACTTCAAAATACCCCATCTGTGTGTGTGCATGACCATGTAGATGTAAAGTCAGCAGCCAGGCTCTGCAGAATATGATGTTACAGGGACACCTAACAGATGCATAGTGTTCCCAGACCATATTATGAACCTCCTGGAAAACAATCTAGAAAAACTGCTTCTTCCGTTTTTGCCTCCTCTGGATTTTGTCATTAGCAGCTTTATGAATCTTTGTTATGAAAAGCTGGTCCCTTAGTGATCTAGTTTAAGTAATACTTTAAAAAACAAACAAACAAAAGACTATATATGTACACCCCTTCCTTATCTCCCTAGCATTAAACAGCAATTTGGGTGGATGATTTGGAAGAGGTGCAATGAGTTGAAAGGGAAACGAAAGTGCATTTCCAGTGCACAGAAAAGTGGGCCCTTCTCTGCTCTGTGTGTGTAGAAATTAAATTGCCAGTAAGTATCCAGCCTGAAAAAAATCCATCCTTTAACAGGCTGACTACTTAAATGGGAATGGGCTTTAGCTTTCTTAGTATTTCTCATTGCTCATCAGTGATTCAGTAAGTGCCCTTCTATTATTAAAAATCAGCCCAAGACTTTAATGAGACAGAAAAGTTGGTTCAGTGAATTCCAGCTGTGTTTTTTCTAGAGTCTGGGCAGCATTGCTGAATATGAGAGGAAGTATAGGTTCTCTGCAGGTGAGCTGCCCTTTTTTTTTTTTT
>VYXD01013152.1:1467982-1487085 GCA_013397195.1 Hylia prasina | reverse complement strand
TCCCCAACTAATGGCTCCCCTTCTTCCTTTTCACTCCCCTATGACTGAAGACAGCATGTCTATCAATGCCTGCCAGAGTAGTGGAGAAAATGTTGCTGGCAAAGGCCGATGGAGCAAGAACCACAAATCTCCGGCACTCTCGATTCGCACACCCAGCAGCGGTGTTGGTATCATGACTCCCATCAACCAATCCTTCCTATCACACCCCCCTCCACCTTCCTTTTTTATTCCCTATGTTGTTCTCAGGCCAGCAGCTATGTGTAAACAGGATGTGGGAGCTGTAGTGAAATGTATTCAAGTCCTGTACACCTCCCTCCTCACCTCTGGCTGCAACGCGCATCCTGCCTGCAACATCTGCTTCAGATAAATATAGGGAGAGTTCAAGCTGTGCAGGGAAGGGCACAGCCTGGAGTTCTTCAGCTACTCTTATCACTCTTTAACATTTAAAAAATACAGAAAAAACATTTTACTTCTAACTGGGGGGCAGGTTTCCTAAAAAAGTACTGTTGAATAATCGTAAAATAGCTTTCTGCCTTACATTTAATAACTGAAAGATAATCTAAGCCCATTAAGAATAATGCAACCTACCGTTTTTGTTTACATATTAGTTCTAGTAATGTTAACTGAAGGGTGCACTTTCATATGCTGTTGATACTCTTGATGTAACTCGAGATGGACTTTCATGGTTGGCAGTGCAGTTTTTTAAAAACTGCTTCTGGTAATATGGCTAAAATAGATAATAGGGCTATATAGTCAGTCAGAAAAGATTTCATTATAGTTCAAAAACTGAAAGCCAGAATAATGTAAATGGTTGCTACTTTTCAGCAGATTCTACTGCAGGCAGTCTGGGAGATCCTGGGAATTCTGCAGTCAAAAAGGGCAACTTAGGAGTCTGACATGACCAGGTAAGCCTGAGTAATATAGAGCCAGTGCAGAATTGCACAACCTCATTAGCCTTCTCAGAATTTAGACATGTGTGTTTATGGTCATCATCACAGGCATCTCAGTGGACAGACTGATTTTTAATATTAAATCTTCTGATACAAAAACACCCCCTGAATATCAAAATCATTCAATATCAAAAGAAAAAAGGTATCACATACTTACTAATTCCAAGGGCAACAGAGAGGCCATAAATACCTGTATGGCCACACTCACAGAGCCCATGGACATGCACACCCAGCAGGCTACCTCCAGACCCACAGAGAGAGGCTGAAGGGCTGCTGCTGGCACCAAGGAGGCCATGAGGTTGCACGTTTACTTACACTTGGAACAGAAAGGGAACCCCTGCCCTTCCTACTTGTCACCGGATCCCCTCCTGACCTCTAACCCTTCTTGCTGCCGACTCCTTGGAGCATAAGAAACCGATTCTGTCCCCAGTCCTGAGGAGGTTTTGAGGCAGTACTGCCCCTCCACACACGTACACACCTACATGCCCACGTACAAACACTCACAAGGGAGTTAAGCAGGAACAGGGCTCCGTGCACAAGGGAGAGAAAGACCCACAAGAGGTAGAAAATAACATTAACAAATCTACCTTTCTACTTTGACAGTCTTAAGGAGGATAGACATGTTCAGAGATAATAGAGGGTGACTACATACTTAATGGGTTTTTGAGTCAAACCTCCATTTAACTTTGCACACACCCCTTGCATTTATTTTCTGAAGCTCCTGTACAAGTATTTTGATCAATACAGCAGATCAAACACAGCCATCTGCAATGGTATTGCCTAAATTTCGATTAACCACGTATTCTGCCTTTACAGTGCATTGACAGAAATAGCACCTCTGGGGTACCACTCACCTCTTATTAAAGTAGATCTCTAAAAAGTTCAGTGAACATCCTGTTAAATAAGTTAAGCCACAAGGTGCCTGTTTTCTCCAAGGTCAAAAGCCAGACCCACATAACCTTACCTACAGAGGAAAACATTTCAAATATTTGAGATGGCTCTTACACATAATGATATAATTAATTTAAACAAAAATTTGAGGAAAACATTCTTAAATTAATGAAGTAAAATAGAAATCCTGTAAATTAAATTAAAATAACCTCTTTTTTACATACTCTGTACTCACAGGAAATCTTGCAGATGCCTTTGGAATTTTTTTATTTTATATAATTTTATATATATATATGTATGTATATAAAGGGGGGGCAGGAAGCTCAGGGGTGTTTTGCAGGGTTTTTTTCCCCTTTTTATTGAAANGTATATAAAGGGGGGACAGGAAGCTCAGGGGTGTTTTGTAGGTTTTTTCCCCCTTTTTATTGAAAAAAAGATCCACAAAACAAAGCACATAGTTTTAGTTAGACATTAGATTCAAAATTACAACAGCCCATTCATTCAAATGTCTTTTGCAATGTATCACACTCACAAAGGTCTCACCTGGAGTTGGAAGGACTGGAAGCTGAGCACTTGAGGCCCCCCTAAAATCGTCTATCTGCAGACTATCCTCAGCCTACTATCACATAAGCCTTTTAAATCAGGGCTGCATGCTCACCATCCCCAAGGTGATAAAGTTAGAAGTCTTCTTTTAAAAACAAGACACACTTCATCTTTGCAAGGGGTGCAGTTGAGAGCGTGATATGTCAAAGCAAACAGGCTGTAGCTCTGAAGACATAAAAGACAAACGACTCACAGTAAGCAACAGGTAAGCACACTCTGCAATGGGAGTCAGGATTATAATTTCCTGCATAGACATGAAAAAACTAATACAGATATTATTCCTTATAATGTGATCAGGCCTGCGTCTAGGCTGTAATGGGTCTTGTTTGTCACTCTTGCTTAGGCTCAATACAAGGAGGAAATTTATTACGAGGCCTAGGATGCTCTACAGTTTCTTACTCATCCCATTTTTAAGGGTAATTTCAGTCGCTGTCTCAAGCCCATTTTGGAAAACGCTTATTTAAAAGGACTTGAAATTAAATAGGCCAAAAAATAAAATCCACAGACACTGCAAAACAGTATTTCATCTTATAATCCTTCACCACTTCTTGCTTTCAAATCAGAGGAATTGCAAGTGCTGGCTTCTCTGCAACCACTCCAGCAGCACTAACTCAGAGCCCATTTGCTGTTAAGCTGACATTCAGCTTTCCAAAATGTATGTAAAGCTCCATAAACATGATTTCTCCTATTTCCAGTACAGAATCCTTGTTAATCTTATAAACTACATACATCTTCCAGGCTGAAGGTAAAGGTCTGTTCTTGTAGTGGCCACTGCTGCCCAAACTAATAGGAAAGGGACAAGTTGTTTTCTTTACATTTCTGACATGACACATGACAAAGAAATGCCAGATCAGGGTCAAGTTACACTAAGACTCACTGTGCTTTTTGGTCTTGTGATGTGACGTAAGCTCTTACAAAGCAATGAAAGAATTGTAATGTAAAGAAAGGCTTTTGAAAGATCTGCTGCAAGGAATTAATTGTTGAGCATGGGAAGAAATGAAGTGGCTGGTGTTCCCCAAGAACTAAGTGCTGGCTCCAAGCTGTGCTCCAGGGTTGTGCCCTGCTGGAATGAACAGACCAACCCACATATCCCATGTCAGCATCAGAGGCCACCCAATGCCGCTGGAGAGTGCCAAGTGGCTGGAGGGGATTCTGCTGCCCAGCTGTTTGGGGGTGGCTGCAGTACAGAGACCCCACAGCCCACACTGTCCTCAGACTGTGGGTACTCCATTTTCCTCCCCTTTGGGCAACTCAACACTGTCCTGTTCCATGCTTTTGCTAGCCAGTAGATGTTACTTAGTCACTCGAGCTGGGTTAGCCAAAGCATGAATTTTCAGACACAGAAAAACAGGAGAGAGGCAGCAAAATTATGATGCTACTGGCAGAGCATGGTGATAAGGAATGAAATGGACTGCATTCTTTCCCACCGTGATATTGTTTTCTCCTCTTTACCTTCAAAGCCAAATATCTTAAGCCCTGTAAATTCTAAACATTATTACAGCTGGAGTGGCTCATGAGGATTATGAGACAAGGAAACACAAAGGAGTCAGAGAAAAGACAGGTGAAAGAACAGCCGGAAACAAATAAATGTGAGGGTAAGGAGAAAAATCACAGAACAAGGGACAGAATATATCAACCCTAGTAAAGGCTTAAAAAGTAGGAATTTTATGCTAATTTCATGCACAGTAAAGGGTAAGGTGAGAACCAAATGTAAATGGCACTTGTAACTTCAAGTAAACTTCATTGTTATCGTGCAACCCCAGTTTTAGAAGGGTCACTTTGAGCTTCAAATCAACTCTCTTTCATCCTATGAGATGATGGAAAAAAATAAGATTTTTTTTCTTTGTTTTTTAAGGCACTCTATAAACTTCACCACTTATAGGAGGCACTTTTAAAAGCAAGGCTCAACATACAAAGGATGGTATGTCCTTTGTATGTCCTCCAAGAGTACTGGGTACAGAGCTCTGGAGGAGGTGATGTTTACAGCAGCATAACTGGAGCTTTAGGTGTGGAGGTAGAAACTGAGAGAGGGGGGGCTTAGAAAAGAATCAGAAAATCAACCATGACAGAAACAGATGCAAATTATAATGGAAAGACCTGTTAGTACAGAGGCAGTCAAGAATAACACTTATTAAAACTATCCCTTGTAGTATTCAGCGTGTACTAAAGTACACTTACTCCTCTGGGATTTCAGGAAGGAAGCAATGCTAACACTCCTCATGCATGCTGGGACAGTGACAGTGATTATGGCTGGAAGTAAATGGAAGAGAAAGTTTCCTTCTTCTATTTGCACCTTCCATAATTCCTACAGTGGCAAATCCATATTTGGCAGCTTGTCTGGTAAGCTTTTTTTAGAGTTGTTTTATCTTTAGCAAACACTGCTCTCTTTCACAGAATAAAAAAAAATTACCATAGTTCCTTCTCATATTTTTAGATTTAGTTTGTTTTGCTCTTTGTATTTTAAAACAGAAGTGTTTATATGCAACTGAGCATTCAAGAGGCCATTAGAAATACACCATGTGACAGCACACTGCAACTCCACAGTACTGCAACTCTATAGTACAAGATACTAATTAACACCAAACACTTCTGTTCTCCAAATTTCCCATTTTATAGATCCTTTCATTCTTCTACTAAGTCATATCTCACATATCAGCAAGCTGATATGTAACCCTGCTTTGCCACGATGCTCACATATTCATATAATTTCTTTTGAATAACTACAAGGTTTCATTACAATTATTATGAAAATGAGAACACAATTTGAAGCTAGCCAACAAGAAAAGCTATGTCTTATTGCACATAGCAGGTTTTACTGGTCAAACCTCTTTCCTAACTAGTTAAGATGTCTGAGATATTTGCTGTGTCTTTTTTCTTTTTTAAGGTAGTTGAATATATCGTAATAAAGCTTTGATGCACAATCACAAGATACGATTCACAGGGTCTGGGATGTCATTAGGTAGTAGGCACAGGCACTGGTAAAAAACTTTTTTTTTTTTCCCAGTAGTACTTGTAGAATTTTTGCTGTTTCAATCTCTCTCTCAGAGCCAAATATTGACATGATGATTGCAGGTTAGAACCTGCAACAAGATGTATCATTCCACTGCAGTTGAGGAATAGCTCACAAATCATACACCAAATGAAGTATGGAACAGAAAGAGAGTATTTCCTCTTTCAATTAATGCATCAGTAATACATGAGTTCTGATTCATCCATAAACCCAACCTTCACATTGTCTGTGTTCTACCTTCTGGGTCTTTTCAGACTAAATCACAGCAACCATCCGAAAATTTCCTTTTCTTATTAAGAAAAGTTTACACTTTTCCTCTCAGATTCTCAGAGTGAAACTGCTGAAGGAAGCACCACACACACTAACTGGGAAGCTGGAGCGTTGCCATCTCTTCTGCCTTGGAGTCCTGCGGAGCAGCAGAGTCCTGGTGCAGGGGGCAGGGTGAGCTCCCTGGCGATGGCGCTGGGGCCGCTGGGCTGGCAGCCACACACAGGATCCACAGGTGCCCGGATAGGTGGTGGGCAGCATGGTGGCCAACACAGCCGCTCTGTGTTGTGTCCCTTTGCTGCCTCAGCCATGTTTCTCGAGCACCCCACTCCCCACACCTCAGGCAGAGAAGAGTCCTGGCGCTGAGGGCCCATGTCAGCGCTGAGGGCCCATGTCAGCGCTGAGGGCCCGTGGCCAGCTCGCCATCATGCATGGCCTGTGCCTGGGGAAGACGGGCAAACGCGGAGCAGGCCGGCGCTCCGGTACGTCCCGCATCCCAACAAACAACCCATTCCTGCCCACACAGCCAGATCAAACGGCGTTCAGGAAACAATCTGGGATCCATATTAGCACTGGGTGCCGCCACTGCTGCCAGAGCAGCGTGGCGGGGCGGGGGAGCTCTGCTTCTAGCACATTCCAATTGACAACAGCTGGTACGGCTCCGCTCCGAGCAGCTGCCTCCACCGCGGCCCCGCTGCATTGCCTTGCTCTGTGGAAAGCTTTGTTTTGGCTAGGGATGAGTTTGTTGAGCTTTCTTGTACTCAAGTCTCACACAGAGACTTTCCCTTTGCCCATGGCATGTGACCCTGCCAACTTACAGGCTCACATCCCCAGTACGAAAAACAACTTTAAAAAAAAAAAAAGAGAGAGGGAGAAAAAAAAGAAAAAAGTAAGGTTAATTAACCTCAGGTCTGTTCTCAGCAAAGCAAGGCTGCCATGGATAAGTAATAAAAATAGCTTCTCAATGGTCCTTGTGTTTGTCAGAGTCTCACTCTGTGATCTTTCAGTCAAAACCATGAAAGCGGGAGGGGGAGGAGAGGCCGATTCGCTACTGTCCTTTTTTTGTGCGTGTGTTCCCAAGGCTGCCGGGCTCTGTCCTTCAAATCATCTCCACCAGTAAATCATTTAGCTCAACCTGTCACTCTCAGCCATTGTGAGGAGACAAAAGCTACCCATTTAACCCCAACCATAGCTGATTCACGCGGTGGGGGAGGCAGGCTCACAAAGGGAGGCTAGCAGGGAAGGTGGCAGTTGGGTTGGATTTTGTGTAGACTGGTGCTGGTTTTCCCTCTATTTTTTTTTCCTTTTTACTTTTTTTTTCTCCCTTCCCCTCTGTTATTTTAAATTAGCAGCACCTCTCATACTGGGATTGTTGTTTGAAGACCACGTTTGTCAACAGAGATGTTCTGCTTGAGTAATTTGACCTCAGCCTGGCTTCAAAGGTTTGAAAGGGCAAGAAACACACATATCAGCACACATCTACTACCCCTTTCACCTGGACAGTGGTTTGGACCATTTTTGTCTCTTAGGGAAAAAAAAAAATTGGTAACAAAACATCCAATTAGTCAGAAGGTACCAGAGCTATTTCAGTCAATCTGTTATTTGGGGAAATCTGCACTGCAATTATCAGGTTCATTTCACCCGAAGTATTGCACTAAACTGTCAGCTAAAACCTTGAATAATAACCTCTGCCCAAAGTCTGCGCCTCAAATGGGTATCTCTTGAGTTGCAACAGGTTGTTCTCTCTGCCAAGCAATCACTCTGCCCAGATATTTTAAGATTAAAAATTAGTCCTTTGACATAGAAATCAACTGTTAACATGTCTTTTCTATAATGGCCCTGGGCAAAGTTTAATCTCCATGTACCTCCCACCCGTGAGCAACAAAAATCCTGAAAAACTAAACAGGCCATCAGAGAGCAACAAAAATGATGGTAAAATAAAATGCATAGCGAAACCAAGCAATACTGCAGGTATATCCAAATTTTATTCCTTTGCCCCACCAAATTCCAGAACATCCCCAGTGAACACGAATCTGCCATGAGGCAAACTGTAATTTGTGTATAAAGCATACTTGCAAATATCCACACTTATGATTTCTAATAATGCTGTTGTTAATGCAGTAATTCAGTCACTACCAACCAAGTGTAGTGCTATATTTTAAGAACCAAGCACTGGAATTGATAAAAACTCACAAACACAAAATATGCCATGTCTCCTCAGGGATATTTCTGATTTTTGTTATGAATGCAAGATCCAAGAAATTGCTATGTACATACATTTTTGTAATCTTTTTAATGTGCCTTTTAACGACAAGCAGTTCAGGATCTGGTTATTGCTTAGTGTATTAGACATATTTATTCTCCTCTTGGGCATTTAAAATGTCTTAAGTCCTCTTTTCACTATGAATTGTGTGTCAAATTGTTGGTTTGGACATCAGATTCTCTCATAACCCTGTCATTAGGAAGAGTCTTTGTCTGTCTGAGTCACTCTTTTGATTCCTTTGTTTTATTTTTTGTGTTTCCCTGACAGGTCTATCCTACACCTTTCTATAGCTAGCAGAGTAAAGCAGAGTTGGGAAAACATGTTTTGCATTACTGAGTTTGTAGTCTCACTGTAAGCTTTCTCACAGATTCCCTTCAATGGAGGGTGGAGGGGTGGGGAGAAAACATGCTTTTCCCTAAGATTGCAGAGTATGTGAATTGTCTTCTCTTTCAACCTATGGGGCAGTCTTCACAGATTTCAACACAAATGGAAGAAATATCTGATTTCCCATTCCATCTGGATTCAGTTTCTTTCTTCCTCTTTGTATAGTTTCTTAGAGACATTATGGAGCTTACTTGAGGGGCTGCTTACATATGACTATGGCCGTGCTGGGCATACTGCCAGAATTTCACTCCAGGAGGCTGCAACAGGAATCTTTAATTAACTTGAACCAAAACACTGAATGGCAAAGAACAAAGGAGTGGGGCTGGAGAAGGAGAGGAGGAAGGGACAGAGCAGAAAATAATGTTTCCCATACTAAAATCTCCATTTTTGGTCATGGTATGACATGATCATTATGTCACCTTATATGTATTTACAAGAGCATAGGTAATAATTCCCAACTCCTGTCTTAGTATATTTTGACTTTCTTTCTGCTCAAGGAATTAAGATCTCTGATTGACCTTTGCTCTACTGACAGAATTCTCTTGACCCTTACATGAACATATAGTTTGATTACATAAATCCTCTATAATGTACAACATTCTAAATGTGAGATAACTGAATCTCTCACATCTTGAGCATTGCAAAACTACACTGTAATATTGCCAGAGTGCACAGGAGTTCCAGACGCTGAACAAGATCCCACTCTGCACGGCATGGTACCAGTATGGTATGTCCTTGCTCTCAAAAGTTTACATTCTAAGCATAAGCAAGAATTAGATACAGACAGATGAATAACATAACTACTTACTGAAACAGCATTGTTCATTGTTGTGAAATGTTTTCAAAACAGAATGGATAATGTTTCACGCTTGTTTTGCAGAAACATAGAAGATGCAAAGCAGCAGAAAATCAGGCCTGAAATACCTTTCTCACTTGAGCTCAAGGAAATGAGATGAGTGATTTCTTTGCTGTCCATTTTCTGGTTAAATATGTGTGCAGAATAATTACTCTAAATGCAAAACTAATGGTGATTTCATGCATATTCATTCAAGTGAGTTTGTGATGGAGGCTCTGGTACTGTTCTAGCTAATGAGGCACAGTTGTTCAAATATTTGTAAAAACAAACATAGAAAGGACTTGTACATGCTCAACATGAACTTATTTACGCATTCAAAGGAATATTCGAGTGTGAATTGATTTGCCAGTTGGTGGCTTGGAGTGTATTATATTTGCATCTCCTGGCTTAATGACATACCAAAAGAATCCAGTTTGTGGTGCCTCTGATGTGAATCAGCACATGGTAGCTGGCAACAAGCAAGGGAGTCCTTGAAAGCACAGTACAGACCCATGCAGAAATGCTAATGTCAACGTGCCCAAATTCCAAGGAATTATTTCATCCTCAAAAGCATATATACTTTTTCTATCCTAAATTTTTGTACCAAATTAAACCCCAAAAAAACAATCTTTAATTTCCTGTTTTAAACTGATGTTCGTATTGCTGCGTAAACATTTATGGGAAAGAAATCACGTTTCACTGCTCTGTAAAGCAATCGTGTACTTACTAGGTACAGTTTGAAAACTTGGCAGAGAGACGACTTCCAGAATCCCCTCAAAACAGAAGTTTGCACAAATGCCCCATGTTGTGTCATGTTAGAAGCACCTGCAAAAGAATGTAAGAATCTTTAAAATGAATAGAACATCTTTGATAAGATTGTGCTCAATTTTACAGAGATCAGGGGGCCTGGGATAAAAGAATCATGGAATATGCCTTAAAGAAGTCTCTGAAATTTTTTTTGCAGCTACCTTCTTTAGAAGCCATAATACCATGAGAACAGACCTGAGGAGCTATGTTTAATATATTTAATTTCTTTTCTTATTTTCTTCATCAATATATTTATTTATAACTGTATCTATATGTATACCTATAACCTTTTTATGAGTTAGTTTGGTTTTACCAACTTAAAAAGAGCATTGCATTTAGACTGAGAATCTGGTTACATAACAGAATTTCTATCTGTCAAAATATAAATTCTGCTCTAGCAGAAGTAGCGTAGCTTAACTACAGAATATTTAATTCCAAAACATTCAATTAAATTTAATGGCATAAGTAGAAAAAATTCTCTTCTAGGTTTTCTCTCTCTAAATATAGTTGTATATATTTTTGTGTGTGTGAATAGATAGATACATATGTGGACAGATAAAAATAATCTGATAGGTAACCAAAGCACACCCAATGAGAAACTGACCATGATTATTGAAATCTGTGAAGAATGAGAATGACACAAATGTTTTCCATCTAATCATTAATATGCTGGCTCATTCTGGATTATGTATGCACTAAAATCTGTTTTAAACATTTAAAGATATTATTTATACAACATTAGTTGTATATGACATGATATGTATATGACAGTTGATATGACATCATTAATAATTTCTGGCCTTGCTCTGGCAGATGGATTGATTTAACAATATAAACCAATCGCTCAAGCAATACAGTCCAACTTAGAAGGTTCTGTGAAATCCTGTGTTGTTATTTACATTCCTAAAAATACCAAAATGAAGAATGGTTTCAAATCCAAAGTGACAGCAGAACAAAACCTTCTGAAATCCCTAATCAGGATTCATTCCTCATGTGATAGGTTCCACTGACAGTAGAGATAGAGCTGAGGCAAAGTCAATTCACATTATTTTCATGTGACAAACAGCCCTGATCATTTTGTACTGACTGATTTTTAATTGTGTTGCGTGCTCACTATTAAAAGAAAAATTATTGATTTGTATGTTAACAACCTTTCACTACAAAAGTGAATATGGGCTATCCTGTTCCATTTTGTTGCACATTAACTTCTGTTGGAATTTAGCAATTCCCTTTTCTGATGAAAATTAGGCCATTTTGAGTAAGAAATGGCTGTTAGAAACACTAAATACATGCAGTCACAATAAAACTAAAGTTACCATCATTAGAAATGTAAAAGTAATAAAGTGCCTTGGCTCAAAAGAGATTGCTTAATGAGAAGACAAGTTGACCTATCCCCACGCTCAGCAAGATTTCATTCCATGGGAGCTGCTCACTGGTGTGCCAGTACTGCTTTCCAGTTTGCCCTATGACTACAATTCCCACTAGTTTCCAAGCATTTCTAAATGAGGCCCAGCGCTTCTCTACATTAAGGTTCTGCCTTACATCAGACTCCAGCAATTTTCACTTAAAAAAAAATGAGGGCAATATCTGAGAATTCTCTTAGAGCAGAATTTAAATTAAATCTCCTTATTAATGATGTATGGATTTCTTTCATTGTTTAGGAGGCCTGTGAGCAGTTGAAAGAAACAAGAAGGCTTTTAGTAATGGGCACTAACAGCACCATTGTCCTTGCATGGAAGCTCTTGGCCATTCAGTGTCACAGGGTCAAAAACAATCCAAGCTCTCACACCAAAGCAGTCTGTAGAAGGCCACACAGACCTCACAACGCTGATTCTTTAGAGCTTGGGTGGGTTCTTGTGAGTGATGTGTTAAGTTCAGCATTGAAAGGCAAAGAAATTAAATTTTACTAAATTTCACCATCATTCAGACTTCCGAAGTCCATTTTTAATTTTCTGAGTTAGGTTGGAACCAGCTAAAGTGTGAATTAGAGCTATTATAAGACAGCCTTCTTTTCTAACACTTTTACTTCTGGCACACTCTCTGTCAAGCACTGGGCATAGTGTTCCTGCTTTGTAAATAATAGTGATAGAAATCATAGAGGTATACAAAGCAGGGGAGGGGGGAGCGAAAACAGGACTAGGAAAGGAATTTTTTGACTTCATGAACCTTGTGAACTGCTGTATTTAACTGCTAAGAAAATATTTGAGTCTCTTTTTATCTGGTTCTCCTCCTTTTCCTAGCTTTTGCAATGTGTGACTTGGATGGATGCTTTAAGTTGCAGTTGGCAGTCCAAGAAGTCTCATGTACTTCTGAGGAAATCTAACTGCATATCCCTGCATAACTGCTAAATAAACTAAGTTCTGCATTTTGCTGCATTTTATCAGCCACAATTAATATTGAGTAATACAACTCCATAACATGTACAAGTGCTAAATCATGGAATTGTTGTCTTGTCACAATGCAGAGAATTTATGGTGTTTTGTTGTGTCAGTGAAAAGAATGAAAACCTGAGAGCCCAAGTGTTGCCAATATATCAATATATTATAAAAACTTATTTTCAAAAAAGTATGCTGTCTCATTCTCACTGTCAGAGAAACGTAATAGGATGGGAGAAATAAAAAGCTTCTCATGCACAAAATACACATCAATATTCCTGCTCCAAGTGCATGTAGAACACAGTGCTATTTTTCTGAAGTTTATCTTCTCATTCATGAAGCTTTACTTCCCGCCTGGCTTCACAATCCCAGCAAGACTTTCCTTTCAGTCTTTACTATTACCCTATCACAATCTTTACCACATGACTTTGAGAGAGAAGTTTTGATTCCTAGGGGTTCAGAGATATTATTCTAAACCCAATTTTTTTCTTCAATCTCACCCCATAACCACACAGGAGGCATTCTGAAGCAGTGGGAATAAAGTTGGTAACTCAGAACTTCTATTTTTGACTGATGTTTTAATGCAAAGAATGTTTATCTCGTGTTTTGAGTGAAACTAATGGTAAACCACAGCAGTTCTGTTAGTGTTTTTTACAGTGATGCTCCTAGATGAAGCGAAATTTCTTTGTGAGGGGGCTAACAATACTGCAGGGGGCCATCTTGCTTCACTGAACTGGAACATCCAGTCTTTTGAGAACACTCACACATTAGGTCCTAAGATTACTCTCACTATAGCAACCCCTTCCACAACAATCCCTTTTTTCCCCCTCATTTTGTTTTTTTCCTTTTAAAAAGACGGCGTTTTGTAAATTAACTCTGCCACTACCTATTATCTTCCTCAACACCTTCTATCCTTTCTCTTCCTAAACCTCCTTCCTTTTGCACACAGTTTCAGCTGGGTTTTTAGGTGTTTGGCTGCTGCACTTCAGTTTTTAAAATACTGATTTTTTACAGAATGTGGTGGTGTTGTTTGTTCTGCAATATCAGTAACCTGTCAAGTTAAAAAATTCAGAGCACCTCTTGATCACTTTGATTTTCACTTTCTCTGAGAACTAGGCTTTGTCTCTATGACTCTCTATGAGCAGTTGTGAATGAAAAGTAGACACTGTATGAATGGTTTCAGTCTCATATATCTGACAAAACTGCTGCACTATTGAAGGTCTCAGGGTAAAATGTAATCAGCTGGTTCGTACAAGAAAAGAGAAAACCTACATATCAATGAACAGCTTGTCTCTCCAAGTAAGAACATTTGAAACAGCATAACTGAAGTCTAGGGAGGAAAAAAAAGTAGAAATTCAAGCACTCTTAAGTACAGGGGAAGCTGTTTGAGCCTGACCAGATGCATGGAAACTTCAAGGCTCATGGATCCAGTGCTCATGGATCCAATGCTCATGTCCAAATTCAGCTGCCTAATGAGTGGGGGAAAAGAGCCTCATGTTGCATGAAGACTTACTTGCAGTTAGTCGGATCCTCAGGGGCAATGATGGGTACCTGATCTAAATATAACTCGTCCTGAATATTAGTGATCCTCAGTCCACAAAGATTCTTCAAAGGCAGGACAGGGGACAGAGAATACAATTTGAATCTCTGTTTCTATTTTTGGCATAGACACACAAAAAGCCTATAAGGACATATTTATAGCAAAAGGCATTAGATATACCCCGAGAAAAACATAGACTGGTTATTACAAAAGGTGAGATACACTGTATTTAACACAGTGCAGTTTATCCCAATAAAGATTTATCTTTTCTCTGACCTAGCTAGCTGACAATTGAATTCCTGTTAAGAAACTATGTCAAAAGAACAAGCTGGACACGTTGGGAGCATTGTTTTTTTTAACTGAAATATACAGTGCATGTCTGACCCAAGTACAGAAAGCAAAAGTCTAGGTTATGCAATGCACCTGAGAAGAGGTTTTCTAGACCCAGTCACTGCAGGAAGGGAGGGCTATTATCTTACTGGTGAAGTCTGTTTTTGTCCCTGGAGAAATAAAAAATGAGCTAGCCGAACTACATATGAGCTGGATTTAAGTTGCCAACCCTTGACTTGGTGTTGACAGAAGCTGGGAAGAGGAGGAGGAGGCTTTCTTAGGTTGAATTGTATGCCCTGCCAAAGACATTTTGAAACTAAGTTGGAAATTTCCTTACGACACCATATGTGATAACAAAAGTGACCTTATAGGCAAAATATTTGACTTGCTGCTTCAGGAACCCATACAGCTGTTCTTATAGCTCAGTATAAAGAGTAAAGGAAAGAAGGCAGTGTATCATACTCTGCAGGACTGCAGAACTGCACAATACTATGAAGACTTAAAAATATTTAGTCATACATCACAAATATGCAGTACCAAGGCACCTTGGATAAAATGTCTAGTGTATTCTTCATTTCTTTTTTCTGATATTTTTATGTAAAAATTCAGTAATTTTTATCAAATTGCTGAAGCAAAGAGAAATGGCCCTTTTAGCAAGAGCAATACAGTCTAATTTGGGACCAGTAATACTAAACTGAAAAGTGTCCCTTGCAGCATTAGTTTTTAAGTTGCTCTGTAAATGCAGGGAATATTTTCTTCAGTTCAGCTTCTTTTTGCTTCACATATTACTATGCCTGATCAGGATATCACTGTTGCTTCTCCATAAGAACAGGGCGCTGAAATGAGAGGGCTGGCACAGCTGGCTCAGGAGCAGGGCTGCCCAAGCCAGCACAGCCCAGTGGAGCAGGAGTGGGGGAAACAGAAACACTTGGCACCTGAAGGAGCTGCCATTGCCTGAGTCCAACCCATCCCCACTGCCATCCACAGCGTAGCTCCATCAGTCCCTGGTACAGGCCACAGATTTTAAATTACAGTACACCAGGCACTGACAAATGCTTTTGCTTCCATGTGAAGAACAGCTTGGTGACCTCAAACCTTTTCCTACAATAGAAGTCACACAGCACAGAGTAACACCTACTTGGGCAGTTTAAGGACAGACTGTGTTTATCACTGTACAGAGAGATTTATCTATTAACCCTAGGGATCGCCCATGGCCAATAGTCTCCAACAGCTGGAAGGGCAGTGTGAGAAAGCTTGTTGCCCTGCACTAGGGCCTGTTTGGTACTGGTTCTGTGGCTGGACAGAGGTACCAGTATCAATGGTACCTTTCTTTCTCTTTTCAGAGAAAGAAACGTTAAAGTTCAGTCAATAAAGGCTGCTGAGGCCAGAGTCAGGCAGCTTTGGTCAAGCACTAAACTTGGAAGTCTTTTCCCCCAAGGCCTTCCCTTTTTGTCTCTAAAACAAAGGAAAGTGAAATGAAAACAAGAAATGCCGACTATATAGTAGTGCATTATGTGACTAAGCCAGCTGTTGCTCTGATACTGTCATTTTGTAGCCCAGCCTGTTCACACTGAAGGCAAAGCCTAATTTGTCTTACCAAACCTGTTGGTTTTGATAGCTACACAGGGTAACATCTACTAGCATGATATGCTTTAGTCCTGTAAACCTACACACACATGATAGGAAGTCTGGGCTGCCAATAATATATAATGGCTGAAAAAAATGTTTACTATTTACCCCTACTAGCAAAAAAGACTAGTGGGAGTAGTTTGACTAACTCTATTATTCAGCTACACTTTCATTAGGTGCTTAGTTACTTTTAACACTTCCAAAAGTGCAGAAAGTTATTTAGCAAAGATTCAAGCTTTAGCAAAGATGCCCTCCAGCCCTGAACTTACAGCTATTCATGCACTAGTGTTTTAATGAAAGCCAGGCCAAGTATCTAACAGGGCTGGGGTGAGGCAGTTGTGGGGGGAGGTTTATATTAAAATGCAATACAGCACCAAAGACAGCGGTAGAGACTAAACAAGAGGAAAGTCCTCCCTCCCTGCACTCATTTAGCAAGCACATGGAAATAATTGTTGGCCCAGAGACACATATCCATAATTCCTATTGTGCTTCGAGAGCCAGCACACCAGCCCTGTGCACCCTTACAGAGCAGGGAGAGCATTGGAATGCAAATCCGCACACCCGAGCACCGGGATTTGCTTAGCCAGTGTTCTCACAATGAGCAACATTATCAGTCAGAACAAGGCTCCCAGACCAGGTCAGCAGCCATGGAGTTTGCAGGAGTTCATCCGCATGGGAAAGACTTGTAAGCGAAGCAGCTCTCCTGTCTTTAAAATAATTGATTTACTATTCATGTCTAAAGGAGCCTGAGTTTAATCCAGTGCTAAAATACGGAGATGCTTGTTGAAACAAGTAAGGGCTACTCATAAAATTCAATACTGTGTTGTTGATATTTTGATAGACATTAGTTTTGAAAAGTTCATGGATAGTTCAAATAAAATTGTGTGTTGCTTTTGACTAGGTCATAAAATGACCAAAGCCAAGAAGTTTCTTCTAAGAGCCATGTCAAGGAACTGAAGGCTCAAAGCTGTGTGCTATGATAAGTTTTCTTTCTGCACATGTGCCAGACCACTTGAAGTGACAAAAGCAAGTGGGTAGGTGACAGGGCTGGGGAGAGGAGCAGTGATGGAGCTGGCAGACATCATGTTTTCTCTTCCAGCCAGGAAACATGCTGTCCATGCTGTCCTCTTTTTCAGGCGCATATGTGTGACAGCCAGCAGTAGGTCTGCATCTCCAGCCCCAACAGCATTGCTTTCTGACCCCACATGCTGTATGTCATGAATGCACTGGAAACTCACAGATCAGGCTGCCACACTGTTTGACATTGTGAGAGAGGAAAAACACAAAGTTACTAAAAAATTAAGTGCTGTGGACCCAGCTACTTGAATGAAAATTCCACTGACTGTTTTATCATTTAGATTCAAAATCAGACATTTAATACACTGAGGTTAAATTTTGGGGTGGGGGCATGGAAGATTAGTGCTTGGATTTGAATTAAGGTTCTGGAAAATACTCGTTTACATTATCAGCACCAAAACACATTGTTGCAGACAACACTCAATTAAGGGGCGTGTGAAAGGCAACACTTTCACATTCAACGGGATCTCTCAAACTGGGATCCTTTACTCACACTGGAAAAACAGGTGGCACTTGGGAGGGCACAGTAACAATAAATAATGCAAACAGAAGATTCATACTCTGGCCCAGACTCTTTTGTGCTTGTTTGAGGAAGAGATTAATTTAGGCCTTTAGCTTTGCAGTTTTCTAGCTCTTGGATAAAACCAGAAAGGTCATCCACAAAATGGCTTTGCTAAACTCAGATTAATGACTCAAGGCAGTCCATAAACTAGATAGATTCACAGTAGGTGCATTTGAAAGGTGTCAGTGGAAGACTTAAAAACTGCTTTTCACAGAAATATAGAAATATTTCCTAGACTGACAGGGAAATAATGAATTTTTAACTATAATTCTGCTTTCAATGTTCTTTTTCATATCACACCATTTCAAAACAAAAATTAAAAACTGGAAAAAATCAGTTAACGCTATATATATTTTTATATAGATCACAATAGAATTTTGAAATTACTGTACTGAACTAGGTGCATGTGGGGATATAAAAATAAAAACACTGATGCCTTTTATCAGCACAACACAGGAAATTAATAATGTAAGGTTTTATCATCCTTCCTGACAATAGAAGAAACAGATGTTCCAATGAACTCTTCTGGTAACTTTCTGACATGGAGACTATTTTCAATAACTAAGAGGCAAAAGCAGGGTCCAGCTGTTTGATTTCTCCCACATATTCCTCCCTGCTTTGCTTTTACTGCTGTTGCCTCACTCTCTAGAGATCATAATTGGAGCTGTTTATAGCTTAGAGCTCATCAGTACTGTAAGTTTTCTTGACACAGGATTCCAAGGGATGGTTTTCCCATATCCTTCACAACCCTCTCTAATTGGTGCGGCACTATGTCTTGAAAACAATAAAACAAAAAATTACCATAGGAGAAATATTGTTGCATTTCAACAGGATCTACAAATTGAGTCACCACTAGGATTTAGCTGTCAAAAAATGATCCCAGAACCAAAAAGAGCTCTGACCCTAAGGTTGCGGTCTTAGGACAGCATGACTGTATACACTTCAGGGCACACTGTTGGGCTGTTTGCTGAGAAGCACTGAAACTCTGGCCTCTGGTAACATGCTAGTGCCCTTACAAACGATGTATTGTACTTTCTGCTGTTTACAAACAGCACATGCAACCAGCCAGGATCTACCCTGTGTGGAGAAACCGACTAGTAAACAATACCGTTGATTGTGCTCCAGTATTTGTGGAAGAAGTTGAAAAAAGAATTAGCAGGTAAAGTTCTATTAATGATAATGCAGTTTGGTTACCTGCAAACAAAGTTAAAAAACCCCAAATAAATAAACAAACAAACAAACAAAAAGTCACAGTTCAGTCTGTGATTTCTTCATTTACTACTTACTTACATTTCTTCTTCATTTACATATTCTGCACTAGACCCTTGAGAGGTGATTGAAGGTCTACTCTCACACCCTACATGTATGACAAAGGGAACGTCAATCCTGGAAAAGCATGTTTGTCTTGGGTTTGTCCCCTCTGCCACAGGCAGGCAGCACAGCTAATCTGCAGCGGTGGACAAGCTCCAACTGAGCCCAGTAATGCTACATCTGGCACAGGGATGTGGAACACCTCCCCTAGAAAGCATCGAGGTGTGAGGAATTGCTGCATTCCTTCCTCACCACAGTTTCCTTTTTTT